>VNKC01003063.1:0-18863 GCA_008042775.1 Drosophila pectinifera
TGTATTTTAATTGATCAAGAAAACTTAATGCTAACAAAGGCGACTCACAGCGGCCACGCAAATATGCTGTGTTTGCCGACTGTGCACGAGTATCCGGCCAAAATAGTGCATCAGCATCTTGGCCGTACTTAGCTTGCTAAATATCGTCCACGGCTCTAGCTCGTGGACTTATGTTAGCTTGCACGAGCATCCGGCCAAATGCTACATTAGCAATTAGCCGCACAGCTCTGGTTCGTGAACTTAAATTAACTTATGTTAACTTATACATCCGACGGCTTCACCGAAAACACTGCCAAGACCATAGGTTCTATAGAATTCATATGTCAAAAACAAAACCTCTAATATCATACATAATCATGGCGACAGTGAATCAGGAAACAAAAAACTTAACTTATATAAAATCAAAAAAATAATATATATATATCTTAAAAAGCCAGGAAAAAAACAAAGAAAATCGGCCGATGCAAAACAAAAGAAAAAGCGGTATATGCAAAATAATCGTCGAATTATGAACCGCATTAAATACACCTGAACTCCCAAAATGGGAACAGGCATGTGAACTCAAAGCTAAGTTAGTATACCTAAAAGACAAAATTGACAAAAAACTAAAAAAAAACTCCAACCTCGAAATAAAAAAAATAAATATGCCCACCCAAATTTAACACGACTATCCCAGCAGCACCAAAATAAATTCCAACACACACAATCATGACCATCAGACTGCTGAGGTCCGTGAATAAAACCAGCTCCTAAAATTTTAAGACCTGCACAGGAGCCGGCTGAAACCAAAGAGACCAGAGCATCTACAATAAAAGGACCAGAGACACAACCAACGTAGCAGCTAATAAAATAATTACCAATAAACAATTAAAATTAAAATAATTGTAAATTTGAGCAATCCAAAACAACCTAGCACAAAATATTCTGTTAGATAACCAGAAATCAGTCACAAACAGATATAAAAAGTTAATAACAAGGCCATTAAAATTAAAGCAAACATACAAACAAAATGTTCAACTCAAAAGTTTTTCTCTTAAACAAATAAAACAATATGTTCGCCCTAATTTTATACGTCAAACATAAGTGTAGTAAAAGACGCTATTGGGCTTCTGATTAAAACAAAGTTTAGAAAAAAAGAATAATTATAAAATATGTTAAAAATAAACAATACATGAAAAAAAACCTAAAGATATTTATTCAAAAATAATAAAAATATGAACACTAATGAATGCATTGAGAAACATTCGAAAAAAATAACTCAGTAAAGTACAAACAATACATGCTAATTTCCATAAATGAAATCGAATACGAGTATATGCCAAAAATATGCCCTAACTCATTCATCACAAATCCACTGCAGTAACACTCAGTAAGGAATAGTATTAACATCTTTGCCAAACTGTAAAGTATTCTCGGGGTGTACAAAAAGGGCAATGTAGGGCAATGTAATGGTCTTTTATTTAGTTCTCAAATAATTAGTCAAAATTGATTGGGAACCAATTACATCTATTCTAAAAAATATAAACATAATAATTTACAAATTTTATAATTTTTTTAATGTATAAACAATAAAGAACAGCCAATAATTTGAATTTAATATAAATTCCACTACTATTAGTACCCAAAAAATCACTACCTGAATTAGAAGAGAAACTTTGGAGATTAATTATTGACTACAGCCAAATAAATAAAAAATTATTAACAATTAAAATCCCTTTACCAAGAACTGAATCTTTTTATATATGGATTTAGTTTTCGGACTTAATTAATGAAAATTATAAAAGTCTCTAGGGATCTAATCTATAAACGATAACCTTTTATAGTAAACATGTTACAAAATTATTTTTAAAGAATGATGACATTAGCTTTTTCGGATGGATGGATGACTTAGTAGTAATAGGTTGTTCCGAAAACCCCTATATTAAAAACTTTTAAAATTTATTTCAATTCATGCTGAAAATATAATTTTAAATTACGCACGAAGTAACAATCTTAAGTCATAAATGTACAAATAAAGGCAATTTACCACGTAAAACAAATACGCTGTTATAACTTACTATTCCGTTTCGTCCGGTCAGATAAGTGATGATGTTTTATCTCTTTTTGTAATTAATACAAAAGTTGTATACCGAATTTCTCTTCATATTCATGACACCTAACACACGTTTGCAAGAAAAATGTTAAAATTAATTGGACATTTAAACGCCAAGAGTAAAAATACATTTAAAACGATTTGTTCCGCCAACATTATCCCAATATCCAAACTTAAATAAAGAATTTTGTATCACAACAGACTTTAGTAAACAAGAGTGCGGAGAAGTCCCAACTACAATATGATATAGACGTACCCACAACATATTCTCCAAGAACATTCACAAAAGACGAAAGCAATAAATTAACAGTAAAATTTCAGACCGATCCAAATATACGGAAAACACTTCACTATAAACACAGACCATAAACCCTTAACATATTTATTTTCAATGAAATTCCCTACTTTAAAATTAACAAGAATGAGACTAGAATTGGAAGAATATCAGTTTACATCAGAGTACCTTAAAGAAAAGAATAATTTTGTTGCAGACGCTCAATCAAGAATAATTATAGATGAATTAAGAGCACTAAACAGACAAATATTAAAAGTGACTACAAGATTACAAAGTAGAGAAAATAAAAAAATGGTGCAGTTTCAATCAGAATCTGATTTTTAAAAGGAACCGACAGCAATGAAAATATTAAAATAGATACATAGATGCTACATGTTGAGACACACCAAAAGCAGATAAATGCTGCTAGGAACATGTTGAGCGAGACTCAATGGAGCTTCCAACACAAATATGGAAGCAGAAGTCTTGCCAATACAGACAATGTTTAGCGAAATGCTATCCCTTTCACACACACTGGTTTTCTGGATTTCAAACAAATAGCGCATTTTTATTGCCAACTGGAATGAAGCTATTAACCGTGGCAATCGTTGCCAATTACGTAATATCAGGTATGGCCTTGGGGGTCTGAGTGCCATGTATGTGGTACTTTGGCAAGTTAGGCGTGTGTTTGAATCCCGCAAAATGATAAATTTTTTTCATGTTTTTTCTTACTACTTTTATTTATTATTCATCATTACTATTTTTTTTTTTTTTTTTTTTTTGTACAAACAAAAATAAAAATATAAAAATATATAAAAAAAAATTAATAAAAATAGTTCGCAGCCTTTTAGACTCTATTTTAAAATTACACCTTTATTGCATAATAGCTCCTAAGTTTATTATTCGAATTTACTTAAATTTTCAGCAAACGTTCGATCAAGGCTATTTATTTTGTTAATCTATTTAGTTAACAACCGAAAATAACTACCATAGCTTGTTAACAATTTTTTTTTTTTTTTTCAAAATTTTAAAACAATCTTGATCTGCATGCAACAGTTTAGAATTTTGTCACCAAATTTGGTAGCTTATAGTCTCTGAGATCTGTTGTTTCAAACGAACGGACAGACGGACCAAACGAACATTGATAAATCGACTCGGTTGGTGTCGCTGAAGATCGGATAGGACTCCTTCTACCTATTACATACATTCTCTATTGGCACTAAGTTATAATATCCTTGTTCATTATGGGTACCGCATATAAAAATCGAAAAAAAAATAAGTTTCCTGGTTAGAACAAGCGACCATGTCGCAGCGGTTAAGGGCCTGACTGAAAATCCAACCTTATTGCTTATATATTTTCAGAAAACATCCGCATAGGATTCCATATTTCATATCTTCTTTCCTTAAACGAAATTCTAGATAATACAGCTTAGATGACGATTCGGCTTGTGAAGCTGATCTAGAATATATACCTGTGTATATCTTATAGGGTCGAAGATTTTTTTCCTTCTGCCTGTTACATATGTACATTCACGGTTGGCGCTATAATATATAACGCCCTTGTACCCTATGGATACCGGGTATAAACATTACGCTTAACGGTGCCAAGAAGCTAAAAAAAAAACAAAGCAATTAAAATACCCTGAATGCAACAGAAAAACCATAATAGGCATAATCGTATCCACTATCATACCGAATGCCAAACAAGTCGTATCCACTATCATACCGAATGCCTATAATGGTTTTTCTGTTGCATTCATGGTATAAATCAGAACAAGAAATTAATATGCAGTTACTCTAATTTTTAATGTACAAAATACCTGAAATTCCTCCTAATATCACACAAAAGCGCGAAAGCGGTATCAAAAGCTATCTTCGAATCTTGTATTCATTTATTACGGACATGTGAACAAAATATAAGAATTTAATTAGCGATTTATGTACATATGTCATATCAACAGACTTTAGAGACCATAGAAATAAGACATGGAACATTTAACGAATGCACTAGATCGAACTCGACTGACAAAAGCGATTGGGATAATTTGCTAATATACTTTAAATAATGTTTTAGCCAACCCCTGTACCACTGATGATACACGATTATTTTCTATATGAGTTAAAATTTTGCAAAATACCCTAATTATATATAACATTTATTAGTAATAAAATCATTATATCATATAATATGGTACATTACAAAAATATTTTCGATTTTGCGGGATTTCAACACATGCCGATCTTACAAAAGTAAAGAGTACCTGGCACTTAGACCTCTAGGCCATAACTTATCTTATGTAATAGGCGGCAATTGCCACATTAAATAGCTTCATTCCAGTTGGCTATAGAATTGAGCTTTTTAATTGGAATAGAGAGGAACAAATGTGTGTGCAAGAGATAGCAGATCGCTCCAATTGGTGTTGCTCAACATATTTCCAAAATATTTGGTAACATTCATAATTTTGAGCATAATTAGACAAAGTAAATAAAATGTCAATTTCACTCACAATGCTTTGGGTAATTGTTAATTAATTTTGTTGTCCCGTATTATAAAAAATATATTGTTTATTACAATACTTATGCCGGTACCCATAAGGTTCAAGGATAGTATTATTAAGTATCATACGAGAATGTATGTAACACACAGAGAAACGAATTTTCGACCCAATAATATATATATATATGTATTCCGCATCACCAGACAAGTCGATTTAGCCATCGTCTGTCCGTCTGTCAATATAAACCAGCAGCTCTCTGAAGTAGAGCAACGAACTTTTCTGACAACCCATTTATCAGTAGAGTGGCGATCAAGTGGTGCCCGTGGCTTCGGGAACTGGGCCGATCCAAAATGAACTGTTTAAGTTTTTTTTATCATATAATTATCTTAATCCACAATTAATTAGGTGCCGGGAACACAGTCAAGCATATTCTACTGTAGCTTTTTTACTTGTTTTTAAATTGTTTTTAATATGTTCTTTTCTTTTTTATTATTTATGAAAGTCGAAAGAGTGAGGTTTCGTTACAACTTGAAAAGAGTAATGAGGCTGATTAAGAATGTAATGGTAAGCAAACCGATAAAGTTTTAATAAGGATACAAACAAATAATAAACAATTATATATTTTTTTATTTTTAATATCTTCAATATGTTTATATTTCTGTGGTGTGTTACAGCTAATATTTATTAAATAAGAACATTTTAATCGTATAAAGTCTTTTGTGGACTTCCTAGTTCCTTATAATTATGTTAGTAAAAACCTACTAATATTTATTTGATATACATTTATATTTTTTAATGTAATTATCTATTTTTTATACTATTTAATATTTATTTTAATTGAATAAAAATCAATGAAGAGCAATTTGATAAAGAATATTTTTCGATTTGTTGTCCGTTATAAAAATATACATGTTAACATGGAATTTCTGGACTAATCCCACAGACTTCGAAGGATTGACCATAAATTTTTTTTGACACGTTGAGCGTGTCATTGAAAATTTCCATAAAGCAGGAGAGACTTTGCATATAATTTTTGGCACACACTCCAGAGCAACGATAATTTCAGGCGTTATTTTATAGAATAATCAGAATTAGTTGGATAAGGAATACATCTCCCTTGAATTGGATGATTATCGCTTGAATCATATAGCACAATTTCGGTTGATTCAGATTTCTTAGAATGATTATGATGGACCCTATATTCAGCAGCAAATTATGTAGCGGAGTTCCTGACACATCAAGTCTGTTGAAAAATGTATTGAGATTACCTCGTAAATCCATTTTCCCACTTGATCATAGCAAATAATGAATTTATATTCTCGCAATAGATATGTAATTATTAATTATTTTAAAGTCATAATTATAATTTTTGAGGATTCCGGCAAATGAGACAGTGTTTAAATCAATACATCATAATTTGCAAATTTAATATCATCTGAGTTTAAGCCACTCCATTATTGCTTACTCCGTCGGGCACTGTGCTGAACTCTTCGCTGATCATTCGTTGTTCTGCACATCGACGCTCTGCTTTGCTCTTACTGCTTTCTGCGTACTTTCCCAAGCTGTATTTCAGGGCTGTCGTCATCTTCATGCCGGGCGTTCCGCTTAGCATCCGTTACATAGTAGTAAAGCTAAGCGTTGATTACAATCATTACCTGCACAGTTCACACTTGTGACACTTGTGACACTTGGTTCTGTTTACTTTCGCAAATTTCTTGGGATTCACTTTTCAAAATCGCAAATCGTTGGTCCGATTCTCGCAAAACGCAAAATTCTTGCGAATTTAAAAACGGAAAGGCTTCTCTGTGCGAAATGAAAAGTAAATGCCGTTTCTACATAAATCCAGAATCTCTGACCTGACCGCGAATTCGGAAAAAAAATATTTGACGTCGGCAACAACAATTTGCGATTTGGTTGCCAAGGCTGCCGTACTATTGGTGAAACGAACAATCTGGTCAAAATACTAATAAAATGAAATGTTGCATATTAATATTATTTAAGGAAGGTACAAAAAGTTTTAATAAATAAATCTATTTAATTAGATTGCTTAAATGATTATTTTATCATTTTAAGAAGGTATGCAAGTTTTTGAGGCTACTGGAATTGAAACTGTTTCCCTTTTGGAAAAAATTGACTGACGTACATTTCATAATGACAATTGATATGTTATAAAGAAGTCAACTCACTAGCTCGAAGCACATCTAGTTTGTAGATTTTTTATTTTTTATTTGTTGCGGTATCCGTGCCTTTTTGAACTGCTCATAGATGACGTCTCTATTAATTTGATTTGCTCGTAATATGACTGCTTCTCTTTAAAATAAAGGAATAATCTAATAATATAACAGATCTAATATCTATAACAGAAAACGTGTTTATTTTATTTTTCTTATAATCTGGCAATCATACAACTCAGAGAATAGTGCATTTTGAATAACGCAAATGAGACAAAAACCAATTTTAATTTTACTTATCATAACAATGTTACTGCTTGTTTTAAAAAATCGTCAGAAAATATATAAAATACTAACCAAAATAAACATTAAGGAAAAAAGTACATTTACTGACATTGTCTGCCTTAAATATGCCATGGTCGCCGCACAATATATTAATGCTAAAAATTGAAGGTGTCATCACGGCCTGAACGATCTAATAGGCAAACGGACCGCATTATTCTAGTCGTGTACCGCCTGTCGCGAAATCGAAGAGGAACGCGCACATCCATGAGGCAAGCCCGTAACTATTATTTGCAAATTTCCTAACAAAAAATTCCTTGCTCGCCATTTGTTGGCCTTATACATTCCCAACAAAAACTATTCGCTACCTACAAATTTAATTAGAAAGCCTGCTACATATTCACTGCCACCCGATTTTAATCTGTTTTTGTTTCACATCTGATGCCTGATGTTACCATGGACGAGCTAGTGAAATCATAAATCCATGAATTTCCAGAATCCCATCAGTTTCAACCGCATCACTTTAGCAAACTGAGCTTACCCCTAAATGCATGGATCACTTGACTCTTCTGTCATGGATCATAACATTTTTGTAGATAGATGACCTACATACTGGAGGGGTCATTCGACTTTTATTAGTGGTGTCCTCTTTGCCTTTTGCAATTAATTTACTAGGAACTTCTACATCTCTTGACGAAGGGCACCAAAGTGGAGTAGTATTCTACAAGGTTCTTCCAGAAACTCATGGCAGCGCTGCCGAAAAAACCGTTGAGAAGGAGCAAGAAACTCTGGAGATAATGGAAGCTGAGTTGGAGTTACAAGTACAAGAAAACAGCAGTATAGTGGATGTTGGAGTGAAGACTCTGAAAAACTTACGCACAGAAACTTTAAAGGCTCAGAAAATTCTGAAAATTCTCCTCTCAAATGAACGAAGAAGTCAAAAATACAGGGTTAGAGAAAATGAAGACCAGTAAAGAAACGGATATGAGAGCAGCGAAATATCGGAGACATAGATGACGTAAATCACCAGCAGCAAAATCGCGGTAGCTGAGGCGACGGCAGTGGTGTTGACAGCGACATTAATGATGAAATTCCATCGCAGCAAGGCCACATCGAATAGCATATCGCGAGTCATCTGTCATCGACATTGTCGTCATCGGGATTTAACATGTCCAAGGAAATGCTGATGGACTTCATAGATAATATGTTCGATCTTGGATAGATCAATGGGGCAACAATCAATTCTTTATAGCTTGTCAGACATGCAACAACGTGTCTTGCTGATCAGCAACTTGAAAGGCCGTGCCTTGCAATACTTGCATGATACAGGTCGGTTCGCAAGCCCACAAATGAGCAGCTGGAAAAACCACAGCTGGCTTTTGGGGGCATCGAATCAAAGTCGATAATGAAGCGACTGGCTCGCGATGTCAACATGGAGAAAGACGAATTGTTGGACAGACTCGTGGAAACCATTCCAACTATAAGTCTGCGTACACAGGCAAAGCTTCAATGTTCTCCGATCCGGTCCGGAAAGAATACTTAGAGCTTTTACGGACATTATGCTGTCAGCAAGGGCTAAACTTTTTTGATATATTCTCCTATTCCTTCCAGGTCTGATTGTTTTGTCTATGAGAATCAATTTGTTGCATCTGCTGTAGACAATACTCATGCTCATAGTCACGGGAGATTTAAACTTAACGTTTATCTCCCAGCTGTTTTGTTTAAACTTATATCAAATATTTAGCTTTATTCTACCTTAGAAAATTTGTTCACCTGAATGCATTGCTTTTAAATTCTTCGAACATCCTTGGTTTTCTCTGAATATATCTTAACTTAATAAAAAAAAAATCAAGCAAAGTATTAAAAAAAAAATTGTTGAATTATGGTCTTCTGGCAATATTTCTCTATTCGCTTTCAATTTCTTGCCACTAAAAGTCAATGTTATTATAATTACTTATCTCCATGTAGAACAAATATTTGTAACGATCCCAAACAATCTTCTCTTTCGTCAACTTTAAAATAAAAACTTATTTATTTTCACCTCCCCTCCACTAGCTTGGGAATGCTGATTTCTCCGATACTGCCTATAAGCCTTCCAAGTAATATCATGTTTTTCTGAGTTTGCTCTCTTCTTAACCGGTATCACAGTGAGTTTGATGGTCGGTTGACCAATCAGAAGAATCAAAATCAGCAAAGGTAACTTCCGTTTATTGATACTGCTTGTGTCTGTTTCCATCTATTCGCACCTGTTTTTGCGGCAATGTCCTTTTTGTCTGTTCAGCTGTCCCGCTGGCTATCTATAGCCAGTTACGCACTTCTCCTGACCTGGATTGCCTTCACGGCATCGTACCTGTCACTTTACTCGGTCTGATCCTTGTCACTGGACCTCACTCCTGATTCTTCACTCCTTGCGGACTCATTAGCGGACCACTCGCCTTGATTCTCGCTCAAGTATTAGTTCACGATTTACTCGCGCCGATTCTCTTTATAGACAGCCCTTGTCCTGTTAACTCCTCAGCCTTCGTCCCGTTTGGTTCACGGCGTCTCATATTTGGTGTCCAGGGAACGCCAATCACCCTTCGACCTCGATGACCTTTGCTGGCCACCTGCATCTCAGCTTATTGTCTTTTGCACCTTTAACAGTACTTCGTCTCATTTGCCGTGCCCCTTCTTTGCTGTTGCCCAGCGCTGCCTTGCTACTCCTTAGTTCCTGGCGGGCGCCTTAGCTTTGCAGCTATTTTTGAGAAGTGTTTTTTTTTAATACTGCGTCGCCAATTGATCACCCCCTCGTGGTTGTTTTCCACCACGGTCGGGTTATGCGATGTGTGACTAGAGAGCGCCTCTTCCTTGTGAATTGGTATTAGTAATCTTTTCTTCGTTATTCTGGCTCCCTCTTCCAAATTCTGACCCTTTCTGGCCTAGTGATCCTGACCCCCGCAACTACGACGCAGGCCCCTTTTATAAAGACGCATGGGTCTTGCCGTGGTTTCCCCTTCGTCCTGGCACCTTCTGCATCTGCATCGTCTTTTTTCTTCAAAGTGAACGTCGTGTTTTTGTTTAACGCTTCGATTTTGTGCAAATCTTTATTATAAACTTAACTTAACTTAAAACTTCTACAAGTTTCCGTTCACTTCATGTGTGCATGCAGCTTATTTTCTGTATTAATAATTGTATTAATATCACATTTAGTTTTGTGTTATAATTGCTTGCTCTAGCTGTTACATCCGTTACACCGCTGCTGCAGCTCGACGGTTTAAGCTCACTTTTGTTTTATGATGAACATAATTGGTTACAATCCAACCCCGAAAATAAGATTACACCAGAGGGTAAGCATCAAAAACTTAAAACAGATTTAGAATATAAAACAACTGCAATTATGTTTACAACATGAGTTTATTTTGAAGAAAGTTCATAGAACTTTTGCTAGTAATTAATCATGTTGGTTAAAGCCTTACATTGATTGGAATACTAATCATAGAAAGTTAACGCAGGATGATTTTGAAAAAAAAAAACAATTCTTAAAATTAATGAATAATTCAATTTATGGGAAGACAATGGAGAACTTGAAAAAAACGCTGAGATATTGTTAGTGAAACATTATCATTCTCGACAGAGTTCACCAGGACTTATACAGCGAATTGCTTGACATAATTTAGTGTAGTGTAATTAGAGTAGAGATACATATTTGGGTCTGATTTGGCTGCTATAGAGTCAAACAAATGGAAGTATAAATATATTTTGATTTTAAATATGACAAAATATATTTATTTTCTAAGTCATATCCTTAACAATAATAGTGTATACAAAAATGGAATATTATCGATATAATATGCTATTATAAAAAATGTATACTCTAATAAAATTTTATCAAAAATGATTGATGATTGAATTGTTTTATTATTATTATTTTAACATGTGATTTTTTTTTTGATCCATGAATTGTGGGAATAATCGAATCCAAGTCACTTGACAAAGACTTGATTCATTTTTTATCTAGTTATTTTCTCTACTAAGAAGGCATTTTTATCTTTAACCTTTTGAAACTCCTGCTCATAAACCTTTATTATGATTACTTTTATAATCCTCAAGTTCATATGTAACCGGGTAAGTTGTGTGACGACCCTTCCAGAGTCGCCACAATAGTACTCAATCGCCAAGGAGGGGAAGGGTTATATTTAATGTTCGTGCCAAAGGGCGCTTATTTTCAAGAGGCAGTGTGATCCCGCTTTCACGAGGCCCAGCGCTCACTCGCTCACTCGCACGCTCTTGCTCTCTTTCTTCCTCCGGACTTCCAGTCCGCCACAGCCCTAACTCCGCTTTTCCAAACTCATGATTAAGTTGCCATAGTTAGTTCTAATTTACCAGCAGCCAACAAAGGCCAATAAAGTGCAAATAATAATTTAAATTAAAAGTGTCAATATTCTTTTTTTCTACGTGGGACCTTTTTAGACTGTTCTTTCTTCGGTGGATAACAAAACTAAATCTTTTTGTTTGGCTACGAATCCGCCCCTCCAAAACATGGTCCTTTGAGCTGGATCTATTCTGATCCACATCCCGTCCAGCGAGTCACAGCGGATTCTGTAAATGAAAAAATAAGTATACCGATCCGATTTCCAATTAGCAATC
Organism: Drosophila pectinifera; assembly: GCA_008042775.1. Lineage (NCBI taxonomy): Eukaryota > Metazoa > Arthropoda > Insecta > Diptera > Drosophilidae > Drosophila > Drosophila pectinifera. The sequence goes on from VNKC01003063.1 coordinate 11,944, forward strand.
ACACAGATATTTACCAAGACAAATTCTAATTGTCTTAAATTGATGTGGTTCGCTATTGAACAGTCCACGGTCGGATTCTCAATCGCCATCGGCAAAATTCGAATGGCTTATTTTCCAATAACTAAAAAGTGATTGTGAAAATTCAAATGTGCACTATAAAATATTACAAAAAAATACAAATTTTTTAATCCAAATACACTGGCAAAAGTTTATTAACCAAATATTTACACAAATGCATTCAAAATTTACATCTATTTATTTATAACAAATTCAATATATATACACAAACATATATATCGAATCTCCACATTCTTGTAGATAAATAAATATATTCCCAAAACCATTGTTTTATTCCATTGGTCGGCACAGAAACCGTCGACCCTATTCTGATATTTACTTAATAACTTCGAACTATTTTGTGCGAAGTTAATTCCTAACACACAAATATTGACATTTCCAACATATGTACATACATACGCACCTACATTAGAGTCGTCAAAATCGACGCTCTGACTTCTTGGCAATTTTTTTCCGCCTCTCGTCGTCTTTGCTCCCTCCGCTAGCTGCATAGACAACGGCCTGGACGGTACACTAGTTCCAATTTACGAAATTTGAAAACAATTAATTCCAAATCAATGATAAAAATAATACAAAACGGAATAAAATAGCTAAGTATTTTCTGGCTTTTAGTTCATTGTTTTCACACTGTTTATAAGCGTTTTTTTCACGAAAATCGCATAAAAAGGGCAAATTTTTGGAAGTCAAATTAGATTTATTTCCCGTAACGGCAAAAAGAAAAATATTCCAAACCTACGCGCCGCTTTAAATGCGACAGTGTGAACGTTGTACGTTTTCCACATAAAAAAAGTCTACCACCGGAAAACCCACTACGATAACTGCGTCCCAGCATAAATTTATTGCCGTTAGCGACCGTGTAAGTCAGTTCCACCAGTTCGAGGCGATGTTCAAGACCACGCCGCGGTTTTACACCTTACAAGTTCGCCAAGATCACAACCGAGATCTATGGAACAAGTCAACAGGAGTATAAAGCCTGTTCGGACCTGATAGCAGTAGTGCGACACCAATCCTTCAGGCAAAATTCGACTACTTCTATTCAGTTTACGAGTCAGGTGCAGCTCAACTCAATGAGAAAATTGATCGATCGAACCGTAAATCTGCACAATCCAATTCAAGCGATTCCGTGTGATACAGAAGTTTCCTCGGGCGAATATCTCGATAATTCACATTCCGAGACCTTTTCGCAGGGGTCTATACAGATAATCCAAGACTTACAGCTGTCGAAAAGCTATTTCATTTAAGTGCCAAGACTAGTGGCGAAGCTCATGCTGTAGTCTCAAATTCGCCACTTACCTATGATGGTTTTCGCTCAGCCTGGTACAACCTGACTGAGCGTTTTGAAAACAAACGATCGCTGGTAAACAGCTCAATAAGAAGATTATTTAATGTGCAGTCCATCGCACACGAATCTTCAGCAGCCTTGAAGGAGCTGCAAGATACCATTCAGGGTTTCTTATGTCCTTTGAAGTGTCCAGGCTGATTATTGAGACTTGGGATTGCCTCTTGGTATATTTGTGTTCCACATATGTTATGTTTCCGTCAGATCAAAGCAACAACCTATAACGTTTCCCCGCTTGTACTAAATTCCTATAGTACGAAAGTGTTTCCATAAACCGAAAGGCCGAACCGAAAAATTGGTGTTCTAAGAAGAACCATCCAGTGCGTACATGTCCACGCTTCCTACATATGACGGTTGATGATCGATCGTCTTATATCCAGCGGAAACAGCTATGCCTGAATTGCTTTGCAAGAGACCATCAACTCCGCAATTGCAAAGCGCCCACAGCTGTTCTACTTGCCGAGGTAGGCATCACACGATGTTGCATCCTAGCAACACTTCCTCCAGTGTTCCGATTCCTACCGCCTCAATCCAAAGGATTTCCTCCTTCTCTACGCGAGTCACCAATTCTCCCGGCTCCTTCAACTTATGACGCCAAAAGCAGACGGTTCCGAGGTATTATATCCTACCAATGCCGAGTCTACCAAGGAAACCACCCTCTACGAAAGTTCAGAATGACATTTTTACGTGTTACTCCAAAGCTTGCGACTTATACGCTGAACTTGGAAAGAATCACACTATTTGACGATTTGGGTGTTCGCCTAGATCCTAAACTTGAATTCATTTATCAAATTTCGTGCATGGTGAATAAAGCCAAGGGTGTGCTTGGATTTATTAAACGGTGGTTGAAGGAATTCGATGACCCTTACATTACAAAAAACTTATGCACTTCATTAGTCCGTCCTATCTTAGCGTACGGATCCTGCGTTTGAAGTCCCCAGTGGGATGTCCATAGCAAACGCATTGAATAAGTTTAAAATAAGTTTTTACTTTTCGCTCTACGCAGCTTATACTAGGATGTTAGTTTTACACCACTATAGAACTTCTTTTGAAATGCATGAGAGTATTACGCGCGAATTATAATGATTTGTACAATATAACATCAACTCTGGATAGCCTGTCTAAGCTAAAAAATTAAACCTAACCCACTTAGTACATGCCAGCAAGCAATCGAGCAGTGCGCTATTAGTTTATTTTGTGTAGCATAATATCCTCACATTCTTTTATCCATACTTCCTTCTATCCCGCCTATCCCGAAGGGCCACTTGAGTGTACTGACCGCAGTGCATCAACGTCCAGAAAATAAAATAAATATATCGCGCCCTGGCTCGTCCTGTGGTTCTGTTGGTTCAGCATCCGCATCTTTGGGGTTCGAGTTCCTCGAACGGGTGGGCGAATGTACATCTGCATATCCACCATGAAATCTTTATAGGACTAGCAGTCTCTGCCTTCGCGATGAACCATTTCAACACTCTACCTTGCAGGGTGTATCGCCTGGCAGGTTGAACTCACGTTCTCCCTTTGGCCACAACCACCTTTAGCTGCCGCTTTGTCACTCGGTCAGGATATCGTCGTGTCGGTGTTTTACGACTAGTTCACGCTTAGCCACTCACGCAGCTTGACTCTCTAGTCCTTGACACGCCAAAAAATTCGATATGGCCTTTGCGACAGGACCTTGGTTCCTTGATTCCTGTTGGCGCTTCTGATTCTGGGTCCTGCTTCTCTCGCTCCTCCTCGTTTTATAAGCAGCCCTCGAACCGTTAATTTCGATGACACCACTGGATGGAAGTACCATTAGATCTTCGGCGGCACCTCTCTGGCGGCCAATGTCTGTCAATTACTGTTAGACCTCAATGCGCTTTGCTGGTAACTCCTTGGCTGTTGCCGTGCGCCTTTAACGGTACTCCATTATAGATTACCTTGCCCTTCTTCGTTATTGCCACGCGCGTTACATTTCCCTGCTTCCCTTGCCACCCTTAATTGTAGCTTGGCTTTGTTGCCATTTGTGTGGAGTTATACCACTTCTCACACTAACTAACAAACTGCAATCGTTTCGAGAAGTCTGAAATCAGAATTCTTACCCCTCGCTCAGGGTGACCTACAAAGGTAAGCCTTGGAAAACTGCTTTACACGTTAAATGTAAATGATCTTTCTAACTGTTTGCCTGAATGTGATGTATATCTTAATGCAGGTGATGTTCAAATGAATATATGTATATTCTATAGGCCATTTAATGTTGTTCAATCATAAAGTACAAAGGATCTGACCAAAGATATAAAAACTTTCCTCAAGGTACTAGAAAAATAGGAAAGTAAATTCTCAAAATAAAACTTATTAAAACCGGTACAGTATCAAGATGAAGACAAGATGAAAATTGTTCAGATTTTTTGAATGAACGAACGCATAAAACTTCTTAGGGTTATCCAGTAACAAGAAACAGTCATTTTTGTAGCAGTCAGAATTGTGAGTTAAGAAAGCTGTTTATTATCTCTATTAGTCTTTTTGAAACCTGAGCATCGTACATTTCTTAAATGGTGTGGACTTGGAGTCTGCAGAAAAAACTCAGCGATCCCAAAAAACTAATACTCGAGGTAGCTACAGAAATCGCTAAAATCACTCAAATTTCTCTCAAATTCCATATCACCATACCCCAGACCGGACTTTCAATGAAAATCGAGATTACTCACGGGGAAAATCCTGCGATTTGACTAAATACATACATAAAACTCACTTAAAATATTACAAGCCTCCAATTCGGATACTCGGAGTGTTCACCTTATTTAGTAAGATTTTGCAGTAATGTTAAAAATACATAAATAATTTAGAAGAATTTTTAAAGCACAATAAAGTAATAAAAAAAAAAACATAAAAATATATGTAAATATATGATTAATAAAATGATATATACAAAAATATAAGATTAGAAAATAAAAAAATTACGTGGTTTCGCCACTGGCGGTAACATCCAGTGCAGCATCTGCGCATGCTTCCACACTTAAATCCTGTCCCAAGATGAAGCATAAAAGATCCACACTTGATATTATTATTTGGTAGTTAGATTTGATCGGCCAGCAGGCAATCAATTTAGTTTAAAAAAAATAGCGACTAGTGGTGGTACTTGGGCAAAATCATACATCTATAAGTAGAAAATGACCAATATAAAAAAAAAGTGCACATGCATTCTTTTATAAAAAAAAACTTATTTTTACCAATAAATTAATATACGTTATATACAGGAAAATGTTGAATTTAGGCCAGAATGCAAAATTGCAAAATACGTCTCTAGTCGAAACGGGCATATGAATTATTTTATAGATATTAAATCCTATATCTCAAAATTGTAAGCAGTACGATTCATACAAAAAATATATAATAGGTTTATGTCAGTGAGAATAGGTTATTTATTATAAGTGTAATTGTATGAGTTCAATATCGGATCGTGCATATACTCCCGATTAATATTTCGATAACGATAGAAGGAAATTGACCTCGCATTGTATATGCATTTGTAAAATCTCAAAATTTAAGTTTGTTTAGAAATCTTTGTCGAAATGGCTTCTGCAGGTTAGACACATTTAAAATTTCATTGATATTGTTATACCCATTCTTTAAGTATATTACAATTAAGCAATTAGATAGATCTAATATGCAAATTTTTTTCAACAAGCCGCGTGGTTTACTTTTGACACGTAATATAAGCATATAAATGCATACATATACATATATACGCATATTTTATAAACGAAATAAATACTCATGTATGTCCACTTAGTTGGATATTCTCTCATAGTCTTTTTTCTTATATGTTCGAACATATATATATGTATTTATTAGTAATTAAATTAAAGCACGCCAAATATGTATTGTTATAGAAATATCCCTTAAAATGTTATTCAAAGAGCACATTGTTATATATGTGCGTAAGTACTCATATACTCATGTATTCATAAAGCTTTAAACATATTTTTCAGGAAAAAAGGGTAAAAAGAACAAAGGAACAGTTATATCGTTACAATCTTTCCTATCTAATGCTGACACACCTGTTGGAACTACACAAGTCTCAAAAAAATTACGAAATTTTGAAGGGGACGACAGCGATGAAGGTAGTAATACATTGCCATTAGTTTATCAGCTCCCTACAGCGCCTCGAGCAAATCGGATATTTGATGATAACTCCATCCCACATAAGCCTCCGTTCATTGCGTATATTAATAATTTGCCGTTCGATGCAAACGAAGACGACCTATATGAATTTTTCGGGAGTATTAATTTGATTTCATTGAGACTACCACGGGAAGATGGTGAAAACGGCAGATCAAGAGGATTTGGCTATGTTGAGCTAGACAATAGAGATGATTTAATTCATGTGCTAAGCTTACCAGATCCATCTATTAAAGGTCGTCGCATTCGCATTGAACTATCAAACGAAAACGATCAGCAAAATCGGCAAAAAAGTAATCGACGCTTTGATGGCTTCGGAAATAGTGGAGAAAATAGAGACTCTGGAAATTGGAGGCGAGATAGTCAAAATAATGGTAGTAGTTTTGGCTATTCCAATTATGAACGAAGCTTTAATAGAGAAAGAAAAGCGTTACCAGAAAGAGATGAAACTAATACACCAGGATCGTGGCGTACAAGTGTAAGGCCGCAATCAATTGATTCTTCTCCAACCCGAAGGGATGACCAATTATCCGAAAAATATCGCGATGGTCGTGCAAGAAATGTAGAAAGATATTCACGAGAAGACAATACAAAATTAGAAGAACGACCCAGGTTAAACTTAAAACCTCGAACCTTGCCGCTACCGGATATGAAAAAAACGGAAGTTGAAAAATCAGTTCCTGAGGAAACAAATATAGGTAAACAAAGCGGGAATTTATCATTAAATGTGTTCGGTTCCGCTAAACCGGTAGATACAGCGGCAAGAGAATTGGAGATTGAAGAACGTTTAGCTCTCGCTCGAAAACAGGATAAAAGCCGCCTAGAAGAAGAGTTATGTGAAAAGCTTACAGTTGTCGAAATGGATAAAAATGATAACGAAAGTTTAAACGCATCAGTCAGTTGGCGTCGAAATCAAGACGATATTAAGGATGATAAAACCAATATGGTTAACGGTAATTATTTTATTACTAATTTTATAAATTACGTTAAATTGTATTGTATATATGGGCAATTCTCTAATGTCGAATGCGACATTCGCATTTAAACTAAAAAAACAAGGGATAAAAGGCATAAAAATGCGAAACTTTTAGCTTTTGGTCAGCACTATTATTGGTGCTAAGATTGATTTTGGGCAATTGTTCGTTTTGGAGACAATCACAAGAATATAAGGCATGTACGCAACACAGACAGAAGACACTTTTTCGAAAAACAGTTCAAGCCCTGATTTCAGCGAAACGTGATCGTGATGCGAATTGTCGCACGCGACATTTTTTTTCCATTACACTTTTTATGTTGATTTAGTACCTGTTAAATAATTAGACATGTATATCACTTATTTTTA
>VNKC01003064.1:0-121656 GCA_008042775.1 Drosophila pectinifera
AAAATGTCGATTTAAGGACGCAAAAATCGGCATTTGATGTCTTCTGAAGAGCATATTTTGGCCAAAAATGGAATGTCAGACAAATGCCATATATATTCCGAATCGCTGTTTTTAAGGCTGTTTTGGCCAAGTTATGGTTATTCTTAACTTAGCTTTGTTTAAAAATTAGAACATAAAAATGACGATTTAAGGACCCAAAAATCCGCATACTTGCGGTCTTCTGGAGAGCATATTTTGGCCAAAAATGGAATGACAGCCAAATGCCATATATATTCCGAATCGCTGTTTTTAAGGCTGTTTTGGCCAAGTTATGGTTATTCTTAGCTTAGCTATGTTTAAAAATTAGAACATAAAAATGACGATTTAAGGACCCAAAAATCCGCATAGTTGCGTTCTTCTGGAAAGCATATTTTGGCCAAAAATGGAATGACAGCCAAATGCCATATATATTCCGAATCGCTGTTTTTAAGGCTGTTTTGGCCAAGTTATGGTTATTCTTAATTTAGCTTTGTTTAAAAATAAGAACATAAAAATGACGATTTAAGGACCCACAAATCCGCATAGTTACGGTCTTCTGGAGAGCATATTTTGGCCAAAAATGGAATGACAGATAAATGCCATATATATTCCGAATCGCTGTTTTTACGGCTGTTTTAACCAAGTTATGGTTATTCCTAATTTAGCTTTGTTTAAAAATTAAAACATAAAAATGACGATTTAAGGACCCAAAAATCCGCATACTTGCGGTTTTCTGGAGAGCATATTTTGGCAAAAAATGGAATGACAGCCAAATGCTGTCAGTATTAAAGGTTATCTTGTTGCTAAAAGATTTTATGAACCCCCATCAAGGAAACAAAGTGACATCAGAATTTTCATCCTCTGGACATTTTTATGTTGTATCTTTTCATATATATTTAAATCTTCTTCATTATCGGTTTACAGTTTAAACATTTTTCAAAAAAGTAAACATTTTCATATCAATCATTGTTCTCTTGAATATATATAATATGGACAACTCTAAATACTTTTCTGGGCAGATATAGACTTAGAACTCGCTGTGTTCATATTAATATACATATATACAATTGACAGATAGATATTTCTGCGGTTAACTTTTTCTCTATTTCATTTTACAAATAAAAATCTGTTTCGTTGTCTACACAGGATTTTAAATGCAAAACAATTGTTTCGTACTTGCGTTGTTTTTTGTTTATTATTTACTTTATAGTTTTGCTAAGTATTGATTTAGAGCTAAAATTAAAAATACAAAAATATGTGTTTACATATCGTATGAATATCGGGGCAATTCAATGTAACTTATTTTATTACTCTGCTATATATTTCGTATAAAAATGGTATTCTCTGAGTAATTTCAGCTCATCATATTTGGAACTGATTGCAAAAGCTTCTTTACAATATTCTTTACTTAGGCTTACCAACTAAACATGCTAAAAATGTTAAATAAATGTGGTTGGCAAAACAATTAGCTACAGTACAATATAAAAGAACGATTGAGTGGGGGAAAAAAGAGGGCATGAAGGATGATTTTTCCGTTTTGGCTTCTTGCTTTAGTAATACTATTTTAGAACAAAGAGAAAGAGAGAAAGGAAAGGGTGCAGCTACATACAAGTCTTTTTTTTAGCTCTGTACCAAATCATACTAAAATCAATAGGAAACTGTGTACTATATTTAGTTCTCGACCTAACAACTAGCTTAGACTCTATAATTTATATAATTTGCAGGTGTATTTAAAACGTGCTAAAAACGGCATAGTTGTTGGTGCTTCCGGGTGAGTCTTCAAGAGTGTGTGTGTGCTAAACAGTAGTAGGCACTCGATCAGTGAATTAGTAAGTAAATCCCTTTCGGTTCTCAAAACAGACACTAAGCAACAGACAAAAAATTTACAAAATGTGGGCGCGCAGTTTTACATCTAACAATAGTTAGATGATCTCTCTAGGAAGCGGAGCCTCTTCTCTCCTAAACTCGTGACTCCGGCTTTCTGTATATATAGTAGGTGTATTTGTATATATATAATAAATATACGTCCCGGGTGCACAGCACGGTATTCCTCGCGAATCCTTCGGGCTTGCTCCTCATGTGCAAGAGTTTACTCTGAGCGTTGAACCTATTCCGGAGCTGGATCTTGGTAAGCTTTAACAATATCCTTGATGGCCGCCAGGGAGCCAAAGACCAAGGCTCCGATGCCGCAAGCGGTGATCAGAATGTTCTTCCACAGAATCCAATTGTATTTACCGAATCCCGTCTCCCAATGGACAATCAGCTCGATGATAACCTGGAAATCGAACCGGGGTAATAGAGTTAGTTTAGATAATTATTCTACTCTCTATGTGCGAGCGCTCAACCGAACTACTCTCTAATTGATCATTGATCTTATTATGTAACATCTATTGACTTGAAACTCACCGGAAAGATTAATCCCAGGATGGAGAAGCAGAAGGCACCAATAAGACCCATGAAGGGTCCAATTTTAGGCACTGCCACGGCCAAAACAACAGCGGCCGTTACCATCACTGTGCGCAGCACATAGTTTACCACAGTTGGACGCTTCTTGCACTTTTCCTTGATGCCATCCCACACGATCTCCAGGCACACAAAGAACTGCAGTCCGAATGTGCAATATACGGCCAGGGAAATGAGCAGCTTCACCGCCTGGGCGGGCCACTCCTCGATCGGCAGATTCAAGGTGATACTCTCCTGAGTGCCAGGTCCGTAGCGCAGATAGCCAAGGAAACCGAGCAGCATGTAGATAAGGGTTACACCGGACATGCCCTGGCTGAGCACACCGCAGATGCCAAGGAAGCTCTGCGGCGTCTTCATGTTGTTCTCCAGCGGCATCACCACACCGATCGCCTCCATTGCAAAGATGGTGATCGAGAAGAACTGGGGGAGGGTTCCCCACACCACATAGTTGCGCTCTTGCACCGGCGGCAGATCCTGCACGAGGTAGTAGAACGTGATTCCCAGTCCTAGGCCCATAAACACATTGGCCACCATCGAGACGGGCGCCAGATACTTGAGATTCGGCACCCAGGCGATGAGGATCAAGGGTATCAGCATTGCACAGATGAGCATGCGCAGGGACACCGCCGATCCCGTCCAGTGCGCAATCAATTGCTCGAAGTTCGAGGCCACAATCACGGTGTACACCGAACAGGTACCAAAGTAGGTTAGGAACAGTCCAAACAAAATGGAGAACTTGGCAACGGGCGCAAAGCCGCGGCTCCACTTCGGCCCCTTCTGGAAGGCAGCCTCAGCGATCTCGGCAAAGGTCATCTTGGTGCGACGTGTTCTGTAGTACAGCTTGTGACCGCATTTTACCTGTAAAGAGGAGAGAATTTATTAGCAAGGAAATAATAAATAAAAGAATATACCAAAAAGACTGAGGTCTATATAAATAAAAGCCTGATTTCTAATAAGGTTATGACTCTGCAATTTTGTTTTTATGAGTTGCTTTTATTGTTCTAATTTTGGCCAATTTCCAAAGACTTTTGCCAAATTAAAACAAGATTTTTTTTAGAAATTTCTTAGTTCATATTTCCATCTGAAACTCACCAGAACGTAACTGCAGTGTGTGCAAATGAAGGCCGTGAAGATGGTGGCAAAGATACCCATGACAAGACCGGAACACATGAAGGCCACCGGCATGCCGAGGATGCCAGTGCCCAAGGAGGCCTTAAGCAAATGCGTAAGAGTTTCATTATCCCTAAAAACAGGCGATAAAAGGTTATCAAATAATTAGAAAAGAGAAGATGTATTTAAGAGTATTCAACTTACGTGGTGGGATGTTCGTTGTCGCGCATAGCAAACGGATCAAAGTCATTGTTGGCCAAGGCCTGCTCGGCATCGGATTTGCGGGGTTGGATCTTGTACCTGAAAGATTAAAGATAATAGTAAGTAAGGGGATTCTCCTTGGGGAATTAGACTCCCTACGATGGCCACCTGAGCTCCACATTGGCGGGTTCTAAGTCACCCCTTGTCATTCTCAAGCTGCTGCTGCTCGGCCCGATCGATTGTCTGTGCGAAACTAAAGCTCTGCCCCGAGTTGCAACCGTTTCTTATATGTGCTGACAGTGAAATTCCCTTGCCATGGAATTGCTGCATCTGCAATTACAGTTGTCGGCTATGTCTGTCCAGAAGTCGGCTCATAATACTAAATACTACACTTGTAACTTAATGTCGGGCAGCGAACGAAAAAAACTGCTGGTGCTGCAGTCGCAGCATTTTCCGAGCCGAATTTGGCAAGGCGGCTTCTGATTGGCCTGGCTTGGCCAATTGACGGACTCTCGATGGATTCCGAGCCATATCCCAGGGTGCCTGACTGGCTTTGCCCGTTCGGTTGCATCAGCCATAAAAGAAAACTGCACTTCAGCCCGGCTCTATGCTGGAGAATTTTTTGGAAAAAGAAAAACCTAGTTTCAAATGATCCGCAAAGTATGCTAAGCATTTTGGGTAAGCCTGAACTGATCGCAAATAAATATGTAAAAAAGAATAGTACGAAAACCTTGCCTTAATTGAAATTTAAAAATATTGAAACAATTCTTAAAGATCAATAAATATCCCAGATTAAAATATGAAAGATTTCCATGAATATTAGAGATTAGCAAAAATTTCCTACCTTTGGTATATTTCTTATATTCTTTAATAATTATTTAAAAATTTTGTAATGGTCTAAACCTTAAGCCCCATAAAACAGAATACTTTAATTTAATAAATTATTTAAAAACATTTCTGAAGGTGGAAAGACTATTAAAACTTGATGTAGGAAAACAAATATAAATCTCCTTTGATAAGTACTGACAGCTTAAGCTAGCTAATTTCGCGACGACCCAGACACAGTTATAAATATAATTTTAAGTACTTGTAACTAGTGCTACCGGATGTAAATCATTTAAATAACAGCGCATTTTTTTTTAAAGCCAACTAGCCGGCTACTGATAATTGGTGAAATTTGAAACCTTTTCTCAAATTTAATTTCCGCGAAAACTACGACCAGCGTATATATACTATTACACATATAGAATATCAAGAAATATGCGATTATTTCCATTAAAAAAATTCCTATCAGTTCAAGAGCACACACCTCAGGTTATCAGGGTTGTTGGAGTCCATCTATGAGTTATTGCAGCGTCATCAAAATAAGTTTCCAAAGCAAAAGTCATTTAAATCTAATTTGGTAGAATAGAATTCTAATATTCTTCGCGGGTTGAACAACTTAGAAGCGTCATCTTTTAATGGAACGTTCTACACGTGTCCGGGCTGAGGTATTGACAAAAGATTAGGTAATTTATTTCACGCCTTTCGCGTCATTTTGAACTGTTTTCGCCTTGTTCAGATCAGTTTGTTGTTTATTTTCAGACTGACAATAATATTTGCATCTGAACGCAGAACATCAGCATGCAATTTGCATTTCCCTGAGAGAAAATCATTATTTGCCAAACGTCAACAGATAAATATTTTGAAAAGATCCCCTAGAAGGCACCTTGAACTTCTAAAATAGCACTGATTTGGTTTTCGATTTATTTTCTACTGCGTTCTATACGGTAGGAATATCCATTAACTGCACCTTGACTGAGACGCTTACGTGATGTGTGCTTATTAGAAGGCAAGAGACTGGTTGATTATAGAGCTACTAGTTTTCTGGAGAGAGAGAGTCAAAGGTCTAATAACCAACTCGCGACAATAGTTATATCAGTCTAATTGATAATGACAAGTACATTGTAATCAATCTGAGCTAAGCTCACATGCTAGCAGAGTTCTTTGAAAGAACGCTCGGTCATTTTTAGTCAATTTAGGATGGCGACGACATCAAAGGCCAATTAGCGAGGCAGCGAAACACTAATCTAAGTTGTAGACTTAATTGGCAAACATGCCACACCGGAGGCAGCAGCAGAGCAATTTGGGGGACACATATTTAGCACGCTGACACTTACGTCTTCTGTCCGTCCCCTGGCAGGAACTGCTCCATTTCCTGGGCCGCAGGCTTGGCGCCGCCGTCCTATGAGAAGCAAAAGAATTTCCAACAATTAATAAAGGCCATTGCTCAATTGAAGCTCCATGAAGTACTCACCACTATGTTAACCATTTCGAAGGCTGTTATTTCTTTCCCTCAGTGTAAGAGAGCTGCAAATAGAATAGGAAAATAGAAAATTAATACTAAATAGGCGCTGGAATTTTTACCAAAGGTTACTGAGGACAGACAATGGCAAGGCCTAGAAAGAGCTTATTATCCAAGAAATCAGCTTGAGTCTGGTCAGATTTTTGTGTTTTTTCTTAGTTAAGTGGAGATAAGATTTATTTTTTCAATCAGGAAACTATTTCTAGGCTTTCCTTTAAATGATCTCCTTATTATTATTAAAAACTTGCACTTTATTTGTATCTTTCCATACAAACGGAGTGTTAATATTACACTTTAATCTCATAAAATTCAAGTATTTTCTCCCGTGTTAACAAACTTTGTCAATTGATTTAATAATGAATTTTAATTGAGATTGCGGCGCCCAGACGACACCCTTCTGAAACCGGTCTGGTTATTTCCAGAACCAAACTAATAGAATCCCATTTATATGACAGAGAGATAGCACAGCATTTCTTGATTTGATTTAATTGTCTGCGATTTGAGCTGAAAGATATTCCTCCAACATGTGCACAAGTTCAATTCCCTGCTCTGCTAATTGTTTTGGGCGACTCACTTTCAATTCAAGGCAGTTGGCTGGCTCTTAATTTATGGAAATAAAAATTTTGTGAAGTTGAATTTTTCGGCAATTTGTATGCAAATTTCTCAGTGAGGAACCAATTGGACACTTTTGTTCACTTGAGAACCTGCACGTCCTAATGAGTTTTATTTTTAGTCGCAGCAACAGCCGCAGAGCAGTATTGACGATGACATATTTCGGTTAATTGGGCTCTTTGCTTTTTGCGTTTCAGTTCTATTATTAATCCGTTAAAATCCCAGTCACATGTGCCATCTTTCACAGAGTATATAGATATGTAGGATATCTGTCTGGCCAAGAGTGTGGGAGGTCTTTGTACTTTGGACTGAATCCCAAATGAGTCCATTTGTACTCTGACGAAACAACCTGTTTAAGAACTTGGCTTGGGGGTTATCTATTGCGACTCAGGATAGTTATATATCACGCTACTGAAATTATATATTATTTATGCACATACATTTGTTGTCTTTCCCTTTTTAATTTCTTTGCATATATCAGTTTCCAGCCCTCTGAGTCTCAGTGTTTCAGACGCTGCGTAGACAGTTTCGGATGTCAATAGCTTGGCTTTGTGGCCGTTTGTTTTGGCCATGTTTCGCCGCTGATTTGGCGGAATTCGCGCAATAGCAACGGTTGAATGACCTCTCCACTCTCTACTTGACTTGGCCTGACCTCTGCCCCCAAGGGGAAACCGAGTGAGATAAGCCATTTCTGAAGGGCCCACAATGAAGCTAAGTAGTCTACTTTTACAGCCATTTACAGCACAATCGGAAGACCAAGGACTTCATATAGTATACTTTATCTAACCGTAGCGCCATCGACAAATCACGCACATGGCACTCCAATACCTTGATAAGATATGGGAACATTACGTTGTGGCTCAATGAATGAATCAAAAAAAGACTCTTCTGAGAGAACCGGAGCACACACACAATATTTTTTGGCAACAAACCACATACTCAAAGAACCTTCACCTAGTAAATGTTGGCACACATTTGATAGTATTTTGTTTTAGTTTTTTTACCACGATTTTTGTTGTTTTTACTGCTCCGATATTTATAGTGTTAGTTGGTCGCCAAACGTATGCATAGTTTTCACAGTTTTCCCCGAAAACCAGCGCGAACTGGTTTCTCTGATTGATCGGAAGATATATACGTTGTACATACAAACGAGCTTGTCTACGCATTATCATTCCTTTCGATTGAGTGAGCCAATAGCGTGACATGGCCAAAATGGAAACTAAACAATACAATTTCGGCGAAAATTGCCGATAGATATCGCGATTGCATCATTTCAATTTAAATCTTTTTACTTTTTCTTTCACTTTTACACTATTGATGGGTTGTTGGCCTTTTTGGCTGAAACTAAAGGAAATTTAACAAATTTATTGGTTTCTATTATATCTTTTACCTTCTATCAGGCGTGTTAACAAGGGTTTGATACTCCCCATATGCCTGGTTACAGATCTTTAATGTAATAATTGATTTAAGTATGTCAATGATCTCTAAAGTGTGTAGATAAGATATAATAGTTTCACTTCCAATTTATCCATTTAGGGATAGGTGTTAATGAATTCTTATAATATTTTTGACATCTTTTACATTGTATTAGCACCGAAAACAAAATGTCAATTAGAGGGAACATCATTCTAGATTTATATATTTAATCTTGGTGATAATTATCACCTATCCGTCAAGACGTGACAGATCACTAAAAGTCGAACCAAAAACCTTGAAAATCGACATTTACCTGCTATGTGAAATGCCAAAAATTGCTGCTAACTAAGACAAGTAATGCCACATTATTGCTACGCTTGGGATCAACGTAAACCTGCAGATTGAAAATAAATAATCTTGTTTATGGCATGTCTGTGGGAGGCGTGAGAATCACGAAAATCTTTCTAACGAAATGCCGATTTGCAGCAAACATCTGGCTAAAATCCTTGCTCTTTATGCTCTTCGGGGGTTCTCTGATTCTCTGATTCTCTTTGCAGCTCTCGGAATCTATATTCAGCAGCATCCCGACGTGCTGAGAGCAGAAATATACATATAGCCAAAACCAACCCGGTCGAGCCCCTCAGCCTGTGGCGAAACCACGTGTTTCTACTTTGTTGCTGTGAATTTATCCTTATAGTGGTCACCAGAGGCAGTTTAGCTCTTCTTCCAGCCAATCCTATATATTTGTCGGTCTCATTGGTTAAATATTAAATACTCATAATTATAGGCGTGCCTTTACCCACTGTGTAATCATAGAGCCCAACCCAACCCTTTATTCTGTGCGATAATACTGCCACACGATATCCGACTGCGTTCAGCGTAAGCAAAACAAAGATACTCTCATTTTCTGGGAATCGTATCGTGTTTTCCGCTAAGATCTTCAACATCTGTTTATATTTAGCTTCAAGTTCAGCCCGGCATCGACGTCGACGTGTTGCAAAGCTTTTCTAATATTTCGTCAGCCAAAAAGTTTCTGGGTTATGTTTGGATTCGTGGAATGCATTTTGCTTGGGCTTATCACTCGAGTTTTGTGGAACGAGGCAAAGTATCCTAATCTGAGGTTGTCCCCCCTATGGAATACATTTTTATATTTACTTTTAGGGGAATAATTATAAGGAAAGATCAGCAAAATTGTGTTGAATCAGGTTCTGTTCGGTTTGAGGTTTTCTGGTGGGTTTCTACAGATATCTGTATGATTCTTGGAAAAAAAAAAAACAAGGCCATGTCTCCGGAAACTTTAGCTGATAAGAATGGTATTTCTACCAAATTGATTCTTAAATGGCACTAAAGTTACTATTACTGAAGGTTAGACCTAGAACATGTCTTTTAGGCTGACAAAGTTCTAAAAATGTGCAAAATTATTTATGAATACCTTCTTCATTTTGAAATGGTTTTAAAATAATTTTAAATAATATTTTTCTATACATATTTTCCTAGATCACTTGCTAAATGTAAATCACCCTAATAGTTATTGAAATCTCTAAAAATATTTGTACAGCTGCTGTGAGTTCAATGTTCATATTAGCTCAAAGATCACTGCCAGCCCAGATTTACGTCACTGGCCAAAGGGGGCTGCAACCTCCATAAGCATATGAATATATAATTAACCCGTGTGTCGTTTCAATGGGAAACTGCTGATTAAATAGAGCCCCAATGAGCCTCCACAGTGTCTCAGTTCCTTATCAACCCTGGAGACACGAGAAGTAACTGTTTCTGTTTGTCTTCGTAACCAGCTCCTCCGTTCGCTGTTATCTACAGAAGCCTGGTTGTAAATGCAATTCCCCTGCTGTTAGAATAATTAACAGCAATCCGGGGGCTTGCATGGGGTTATTGCATAACTCTTATTTTGATAAGAACTCACACATACGGCTAAATCAAAGGTCACATTATCGTTTAAGATAATAAGTACGAAATTGGGGTCTTTATGGAATTTTGGGTAATTGTCGTCGTCTTTTTAATTGAAAAGTACGTTTATCGACGACCGCCGTTCATTGGTCCAATCGATTTGCGGTAAAATACTCGATAAAGAACACCGTCCGGCCGAGCGACCTCCTCAGGTGTTACGGAAATTAGTTGCGTCTAAAAATAAATCAATTTCTGTCCGCGGAGAAGGCGGTCAAGTGTAATGTCTGGGTGGCAAATTGCGCAAATGACAAATGTGGACAAATCGCGGGAAATGGTGGGAAGTGAGGGGAAAAGATGGATGGCACAAGATTGGCAGCACCAGAATAACAGTAAACAACGAAACAAAGAGCGTCAGTTGCAGGATAAGGATGGGGCAAAGACCTATCGCTTAATGTCCTTACATCACACAAAAGATGGGTTCGGGAAAAGTTGTCCTTGGGTCTCCAAAGCATTGTATTTATATAGGATTCAATTGCTATAAACAGGCTCTTAGAAGTTCTTCTCTTTCAAAGATCTTTTGTTTCATATTACAAAATCAAAGAAAGAAAATTAGCAAATATAAGTCCTTTTATGTGACATAAGACATGATAGCATTTTCTTTCTACTTTAAACGATTAAAACTACCATCTAAATATAAAATCTTTAATCTAAAACGAGTCCATTTATTCTCGGAATATGACAAATCTTGTCTTGAAAACGGCTGCCCACACAATCAACAGTTGCAGCCCACGCTCTCCCTTTTTGCTCTCTTCTTTCTGTCTCTCTAAAAACCCCTCCCTAACAAAAGTTCTATTTTGTATTTACCCAGTAGCCTTGCCTTCCTTGAACTCCAATCTCTGACGTCACAGTTTTACTGCGTCTTTGACTTTGGCTTGTAAATTTTCTGCTATGCTAATTACCAACAACGACAATAATAAAGCACCAAAATCAATAACACAACTACAAAATGCGCGTGTAACGGAGGAAATGGTTAACGGTAAAGATAGAGCCAAGGTAGACGGACACACCTCAGTTAGAAAAGAATTTAGACACGCGGAGAAAAATGTAGAAGAGAATTTTAAAGTAAAAAAATATGTTTCAATATTTTAAATTATTAAATGATTAATAAGGAAATCATGAAAAATCAAAAATTATATATGATGTTTAATAGTTGATTATGATGGTGATGCTTATTAGGGGTATAAACACATACTATTTAAAGCTATATGATTGATTTAAAAAAAGCTGTACAAAATCATTAAATTTGAAGTCCAAGTGATACTTTAAAGTTGTACAACCAAACAAGGATCTAATGAATGCAAAAATATAAGTTAAACTATTGAAACTGTGTAAAATCTCTTAATATTTCCAATAACATCCATTTGATCACAGGTTTCTCTCTTTTCTTTGCGTGTACCATATGAAGTCGAAAGTGTTTCTATTTCTATCGTTGCACCCATCCCATTTTGGCCTGAATTCTGCCATTTGGCCATGTCCTTGATGAGTCAGTTTGAATCGGTCTTCCAGCGGGTGGGTGCACTTATCTGCGTGGGTGTTAGGTGAGGTAATTGCATTGACGTGTGTGCTGGGATGGCTTCGATGGCAAATGTCGTATGGATAGTAATGGCTGTTTCTCCAGCACACATCTTTATTTTTTCGGTCCGCTGGCATTGTTGAGTGAACTTTCCCTTGGCTAAATGCTCAATTACAGCTAAATTACGTATTGCAATGCGGCGCGAAACGTGGAACATCAGCAAGTCAAATGGGAAGGCAGCCATTGAACTATCGCATAAACAAACAACATTATCCAGTCTGCAGTGGAGTGACTGGAGGAAAAGGCGCGTACTAGAGAAAATGCTAATTTTCCATTCATGTTTCAGAAAAATAGAACCGACACTGAACCATGTAAAGCCGAAAATTAATTGCCAGAAATGCAAATAATAAGGGAACAGGTGCAACGTAGGCATTTGTTGGCGTCGACGTCACATTGCACGCGTGTCCAATCGAAAATAAAGAACGTTCATTATTTGCCTTCGTTCGTTTCCTCTCTTTTATTCTTTTTTTGTAACGGTCGAAAATGCCTGTTTTTTTGAAAAGATTTCGGCTTTAATTGTCGTGTGCACACACTGTTATAATTGACACTGTGGTGGCTATTTATGGTCCGTTGAAGTCGCCTTTTTTGTGGTTTCCACATAACGAATACAACACTTTTGACAATTCCGATTAATTATATACTTTTCGTGGGCTTCGATTTGAATTTATTTGACTACATAACACATGTGTTGCACTCGTCTGCTATTTTCAGACAAACCCAAATTTTCAGCCATGTGCTCGTCGGCGCCTCGCTCTCTTCGCTTCCTTTAACCCCACCGAGTATAGAGTTCCTACTTTCGAACACGCCGCCGAGAGAATAGAGATTTAATATTGCTTACTTCTCTTCCTTTTTTGCCGCACTGTACTGCACGAATATCACGATATCACTTCCACCAGCTGCCTTGAAAATGTGATATGTTTTACTAAATAAATTGCCAACAGTTCAATTGTAGCGCTGCTGGCTACCAAAAATCGGAGCTCCCCGCGTACTGCTCGACGACAAAAAATCAACTGCAAATGGTCGGTCGGCTCTTTTAAATACTCGGTCACCACGCGGCAGAGAGAGAGAGCGCCCGCCAAAAACTCAGCCGGCATTCTCTTCGAATCTAACTATTTTGCCGCCAGATCTGACGGTTTTCGATTGTGTTTAAATGAATTGTTTTTAGAATTTCTCAAATAACCCGGCCGAAGTCTGACTCATGTTAAATAAATATACAGCAAAAAATCTTTTTAAAATATTTTGCCTTTGTTTTTTAAAAATCAAACATTTTTAAGTGTGTTTTTGTTCTAGAGTAAACGGCCATGGACTCGTTAATCTCGGATATTTCTTACCGAAATTTCATTCAAGGGAGCTTTGCTGGATTATATATTTTATTTATCTTCTAATTTTAGCATAATTTCTAATATTCAATTGGCTTTTTTATAGCCGAATTCTCCACACTGCTGAGAGGGAGAAGAGAGAGAGTTAAAGAGAAACAAAACCACCATTAGCCGGCTAGAGAGGTTATCGGATTCATGCGGAAAGACTGATAGAAAAGGGAAGCAGACGGCACAAAGGACAACGCCAAGGATGCGCTGAATACAGCGGGAGCGGTGAGAGCGTGCGAGAGATGCATAGTATGAATAGAGAGTGAGAGAGAGCGCGAGAGAGAGCGCGAGTGAGAGGAGAACTCCAGGAAGGGCAAGGGCCTTCATCTTCTTTGGCTGATGAAATTAAAGTCGAGCTTTCATAAGCATGGGGTTTCAACTTCATCTTCGGTGGAAACACGAAACTTTAAATTGAAGCCGCGCCAGAACGGCGACACATCCTTTCGTCCAAGAAATAGATAGCGGCATTGCATCAGCACTTTGGGCTGCAATTCCATATTCTGGGAAACGTATGAACATAAATATTTATTTATCTAGCTTTTGCCCACTCACGATGTTTTACAAATAATAATTACCTCCCACCGCACATGCCTACGTCATCGTTCTACAACTTTCTATTGATGAAATTCGGTTTGGCACACGGAATCGGTTTGTTTCTGCAAGTCATTTATCAATTATTTGTGATATGCGAATGAAATGTTTACGTAGTCCGGCCGAAATAAGCAGGGGGAAGATGAGTCGGATAACTGAAAACGACATACCCTTTAAAGAATAACATTACAGGACATTAGAAGATAACATATCCCTATCAAGAATTTTTATAATAGGATCTACTATAAACTACAACATTTTTCGCTTGCGGTATAAGCATGCTTTTCTTCTTAAGGATTAACAGTGGAATAAAGTATTTTATTCTTTACCAAATACCCAAATTACTAGAGATTGCTTAAGCTATGTATGTATGTTTCTTTCTTCTGTATTCTTTTTGTTATTATTAATATCTTTATTTTATAGAGTATACAGATAAGTAGTAACTATTAGACTACTATCCGCACGTTTAAAAATCGTGTGCAAAACTGAAAATTAAAATTCACGAGGGTGTGTCTTAGATTTAGTATTAGTTAGTATTAGACAAAACATTTCTTTTAATTAAGGCACCTGCTTTCAGGATTTAGCTAAAGCTTATCAATTTATTTGGAAGTAGGCTTTATATAACGTCACTTCTGCTGAAATTTCGGATTCTTTATTATATATTTATAATTTCAAGGGAAAAAAAATTATATGCAAAAATACCTAGTATAAATAGATTGCCTGAGCGTTCCATATTTTTATTGAATAAAAAATACATGATAAGGACACTCGCGTGCCCACTGGAGGGCCATAAATATATAAGATAACCAAGTTGACTAACTCGGTAGATAAGCATACATTTGAGCTGGGTTATAATTGAAATTAGTTTTATTAACGATTTCCTGAGTGTGTAAAAATAAATTTGAAAGCCAACATCCTATGTGTTAAATAAAAGATTGCTCTTATCTCTCAAGTTTATGGGCGTTTGAATCTAAAAAATAAATATATTGACGGACCCAGAATGAAAAGGCAAGGAGAGATGATTATGTTAAAATGTAAATTTTATTCCAAAAATCTAGCACATTTGTTTTTTACAATTCTTACAATTCAGTTATATTGATTTCGCACTAAATCATATGAAACCGCTGGTATAAACCAAAGTTTGGCGTTAAAAACTATGAGATTTTGAATCTACAAAATGTTTAATGGTCGGGGCTAACATGATTACAATTTCAGTTTGAGCTTTAAATAAAAACAAATGCAAATTGCACAAGAAACTCTTACTATAAATGTAAATATTATTATATGGTGTGTTGCTGATTGGATCCGATCTGATAGATGAGGATATATATTACGAGGGTGTCTGGTCTGACTGTGTCTGTAGTTTCTATGCATTGGTCAGTTTGGAACTGCCATTCAGTTACTATTGAGTTGAGCTTGAGCTATAGATTCCTCTGAGTTTAGTTGAGTGAAGTTGAGTTGAATAATTGAGTGTAGTTAGTGGTGTCTTTAAAGTGGCGTCGCCTTCAGCTGCAGAGTGTGCGCGGTTCTTTTGTAAAAATCTCCTGTCAATGGACGTTCTTTCTTAGAGTCTATGAAATCAAATGGCAGTACATATTACACATAATGGTATATCAAAGTCGCAGTCGTATAACTCGGTTCAGGTGGTCTACACGTATTCCAAAAACTTTCCCGCCTCCACACACGCGCTATGCATCCGAATTTTGTTTAGAGATTCCTTCTATTTGAAGCCCAGCGCCCTAAGGCTTCAAATAAATGAATCGTCAGTGCTCCTCGGGCGGCGTTCGGAACTCCGAGATCCAGTCGGTTACACGCAGTCGGAAAATCTCCGTTTTGGTAAGGATCCAATCGCGATACTGATGGGGTATATATTCCACCAGCTTGTCGGCTATGTCCGGGTTTTTGAACATTATCATGTAGATGATCAGCACATTAACGATGAAGAGAAGGAGAAACATCATCAGTGACGACAGAGCGGCCTTCGAGAGGAGGTTCAGCCAGGAACCGCCGTTGTTGGAGTTCCGCTTCTTTTGATTGTTCTTCTGGTTGGGTTTCCCTCCAGCAACTGAACCCGGTGCCGATGATCCTCCTCCTGCATTCACTGGTTTGATTGTCAGCTCGTTGTCTCCAGCTCCGGCGAGTTTTTTGGCTTTCGCTTTCTTGTTATTGGGTTTCGTGGCCTTCTTGCCACCAGCTCCGGCTCCGTTCGTTTGGGCGGAGCTAGCATCCCCGGCCCCCATCATTTGCATGGTCTCCTGTGCAGCCAAACGTTCGCGTTCAATGAATTCCGGCTTGAAGTTGGCACAGATGCTGACCTGGAAAATGGGAAAATTGCAAAACGTTTGATGTGAGCCAAGTTGTGCCACTTAACAGCCATCCCTCAACTCAAGGGCCACTTACTGTATTCTTGGCCGCCTGTTGGCAGTCCTTTTGCGTGGAGCAGCGACCCACAATCTTCTCCCAGGCAGGCGCCAGGGGATTCCCCTTCAGATCCAAGTAGCGCAAACGACGCAACTGACCGAAGCTAATGGGCAGGTGCTCCAGACAGTTGTTATACAGGTCCAAGTGGCGCAGCTGCTCCAGCTGACCAAAGTCCTCGGGCAAAAAGCGTATTTGGTTCTTGCTCAGATCCAGCCGCACCAAACGCGTTAGAATGGAGAAGTTTTTCTATGTGACATTTAGTAGGAAGTGTTACTAGGTGGAATACTGGGGTTTTTTGTGGGTTATACATACTCCCAGGTTAACCAGGCGATTGCTTGAGAGATCCAAAACGGTGACGCGCTTGAACGAAGCCTGCGAAGCACAAAGGCAAACGAAGACTGAGAAGTAGTGCCAAAAACATGACCGAAAAAGAAACCCCCGAAAAAAGCAACTGCCCTAAAAATCCCTTTCTTAAAAATCATACCTCTTATATTAATTACGTAAGGGGTATAATGAAATTTGACTTATTTGTTCGCCTATTGACTACTATTTCGACAGTTTCGTTAGTTTTTGAAAAATTTTGCAGTAATTTAGTTACTTAATAGTTATTTAATAATATAAGTACAAAAAGCTAAAAGAAAATAAGAGCGATGCTTGCCCCTGACGATGTGTAGGTTATGTTTATGTAACCTTTACGGTCTATTCTAAAAAACTCAAAATGAGAATGGAAGGAGCCTTTAAGAGAAAAACTGAATTATGTTTTGATTTTCAAATGGCACAATCACAGGGTAGCACAGAGCCTATACTCAACTAAAACACATTGCTTGTTTTTTTGGCAACCTTCCGAGTTGCTGAGGGGTGGCAAAGACCAAAAATCAACCCCCTCGAGCAATTTCGGATGCATTTTCAACCACACACACACATGAGTGAAGGGTAGCAGAGGAGGAGGGGTCAGAAGAAAAGAGAGGTAGAGAGAGAGAGAGGAAGTCAGCGTTAATTGCAAGCCACCCGGCAGAACAACAACGATAGCGAGAGGCCGAGAGGAAGTGGAGCTCATTCGCCCCATCTCGCTCCTGCTGTTTGCGAAAGCGAGACAGCTGGTGACTAGACATCCGCCAGACATGATACGTGGTCCCAAGGTGGAGTGAGAGGGGCTGATGCAGACAGAAGACAGTCCAGGAGCTAGGGGCTAATTACCGCCGCTGCACTTGTACTTACAATCTCCCGAACCGGTATTTCGCTCAACTCGGAGAGGCTTAGATCACAGGTTTCGTCCACCACCCGCTCCTTTACGTTCACCTTCACCTTCGCCTTGTCGCCGGCCTTCGGCATTTTTGCGCTATTTATTCGCCTCTATTTTTGATTTGGCCTCAGCTGTTGTACTGTCCCTGAGTGGAGTTTTGTGTTGTGTTTATGCGAAGGAGTGACTTTTTTTTAAAGCCCGGTTTTGTGTGAATGGCAAATTGGTGGGCGGTTTGTGCTATTAAGCTCAAAAAACCAAACGTCAATGGACATTTTGCAACATTTTAAATCTGGTCACACTGCTGTCTTTAGGTAGAAAGCTCTTTCTGTAATTCAAAAAATTAGTTAAATTGGTTAAGTAAAAACTAGCGCTTAAGGCTAGTTTTGGGGACTATGGAGCTTATTCATATACTGATTTTAATTACATTTCACTAAAACTTATTAATCTGATACACAATATAGTTAGATTCAATTTGTTTAATATTTAAATTTAACATATTGTGTCTTACACTTATGTATTTTCATTAAGAATGGGAAGAAATAGTAGTCCAACGTTGACCAATTGTTCGTATCTTCTTAAAACTTAAATCAACAATGATATCATAAAGTTACTTGCAATTATTGTTAGGAACAATAGTCATGCGAATTCTTCCAGATTGTTCCGAAGAATCTACGTACATTTGCATGTACATATGTACATATGTATAATGAATAGCGTATTGAAGAATCTTCTTATAAGATAATGGTATCTAAATTGACTTAACTATATAAACATTAGAAGGCTAATATCCAAAACAATTCCATGCATTTATTTTTTAAGATGAAAAGTAATTAGTAAGTGCGTAATAATTAGTTTAAAAAGCTTTGATAATAAACATTCCAAACTTTATTATTACCTGTCAGCATGCATCAATAAAACTACTTAGAGCTATTCTTTTTTTTTATCGTTTTTTTATTCTTCAAAATTAAAAAGGATATATTACAAATATAAAGATTACAAATTTCATAATATACATAAGGTTAATTTGACCTCTATTAATACAGTATCTAATTGTTTAAAATTTTTTTATTCGGGATTCAATACATAAAGGTCAATGATGCTGCCGCTTAATCCGTCAGAGAGTTGTTAAGTCAATTAGAAGAAGGCTTCTGTGGAAGAACTGTGTTGTATTGTCTGTGAGGAACGAACGAACGGAGCAGCAGAGCGGCTTACTCCGTGGCAAGCAGAGAAAAGTTCTCGAAACTCAGCTTACCTTGCACAGACTCATCGTCCAGATCGTCGGTGCTGTTGGTAATCCGGGTTCTGGAGCCCTTGGCGGAATTAGATCCCATCGAGCTCTGCATGCCCACGTTGCGGCCATAAAGTACATTCTCCAAATAAGGCAACCCGTTGTTATTAACAATGTTCAGGCCGAGGCAGGTTTCGATTTGCTTCCAGCGATGGAGCCGTTCCTGCAACTCGTTAGTTACTTCGCCCAGCGAATTGCGTGCCTCGACAATGGAGCGATCAACGTCATCGATACTTTTGCCGTGTGTGGATACAAAGGCGCCCACCAAGCTCGATCGCTTTTTACGCAATTTCTCACAAGCCTCCCTCGCCGACTGGAGCTGCTTCTCGGCCGAGGCCCGTTTCTTCTGATGATTCCTATTTTCGAGTTCGTATGTGTACTGCAGCCACGACTGCAGCTGAGGAGGCGGAGTCCAGCAGTTGTCGACCAACTCCATTTCGGCTCGCGACAGTTCGTTGCGCAGCATCTCTATTTCCTGCTTAAGTTGCTGCACCTCCAGGTCGGAGTTCGATGAACTGAGTGTGGGCGCTTCCTTGAGGCGTCGCTCTAGGTCCAGTTTTTCGGTGGCCACATTCTCCTGTTCCATACGGGCCAGCTCCAGCTCCTTTTGCATCTCCTGCAGGCTCTGCTCGGCACGGTGCAAGCCCTCCATGTCCTGGGCCATGCGGCGCAGGTGTCGTTTGGCGTTTTTATTCTGTTGATATGCATACCAGCAGCCAATAATAGCACTCAGCAACAGGGTGACCAGGATGTAGTCCTTCCAGCGGTTGCCATTGTCACGCGGCGGCCCAAAGAGCACAACGTCCATGGCTTTCAATGAGATTTTCTGCTTATGTATGGGATCCTTGATGCCCAGGACATTGCTCACATACTGCAGGTTGTTGACGGCCAGCCTGGGCAGAGCAGCACCAGTGACTTTGTGTAGCTTAAAGAGCTCCACATACTGGGGTAGCTGGACGGACTGGGATAGCCAGTCTGTGGTCTGTTCGATGGTCCAGTTGTGTACCTCCGATCGCAGCCAAGCCTCCCACAGCTCTTTGACTGATATGTGCATGTCATCGTTGAAATGGAAGGCCTTCTGCCGCTTCTCGTAGCCAGAGTCATACTTTAGCTCCTCGCGTAGAAAGTCATCCGATTCGCTAAGGTCGATGTTACCGTTGTCGTCGTCATCGAGCTGGCGATGCAAACTGGCAATGGCCTCCATGCCAAAACGATCCTGGTTGCTGCTGCTGACATGGTGACAATCCATCTCGTCAGCCCCACATGCCCCGTCCGCCGAGCCGCTACCCATGGCCGAACTGAACTCATTGCTTACCGCCTGCGACATTGCCTCGCTCAGCAGATTGTATGAGCTTCGATGCAAATGGTGGTCAAGGTGAGTCGCCGCGTGTCCTCCGCCGCCACTGCCAGTGGCGTCGTGAGCATGTTGATGGTGATGTTGGCCACCAGCATCATCGGACGGATGATATGGAGCCACATTTGTGTGCTGCTTATACTGCCTCTGCTGCTGTTGCTGCTGCTGCTGCTGGTTGTAGTGATTCGAGGTTGTACGTGCGTCTTGGGCCGAGATGCCAATGTTTTTCAGCACGCAGCAAAGAAAGATGATCAAACAGTTCCACACGACGTCCTTGCGCATTGTGTTGGCTATGCGGTGACGGCCCGTTATGGTTTTAAGGCACTCAACTGGTTATTACCAGTAATTTGCTGTTGCTTTTACTGTTTTTTTACTTTCTTGTCAATTTGCACACTTTTGTTTTACGTTTCCATTGTAAACAAACACAGCTGACAGAGCAGTAGGACCGTAATAGCACAATTCGCGTACATTAGCTGACATTCGGCCACACCGGTTCGCCTGGCGATCGTTTTTTCCCGATCTTGAGTACTGGCGCAAGGAGAAATTCCGGGATCGAATGATGTGACCAGGTTGCGTGAGATCAGAAATATGTACGTGCATTTAACCCATTGTGAAATTATTTAAATCTTCTATTGTAGTTACTAGACCTTTGTATAGGTTTATAGGTTTACTTTAAGTCTTTAGTTTAGGCCAACAAATAAAACTAGACTACCAGTTATTTCATAGCCGATAGATCACTGTTTTTATTACAATTCTATTATTATTATTAATAAATGTATTATTATTTATTACAATTTAATGATTACAAAAATACACATTCTTTTTATGAGTGGACATAACGCATACTGTAAAATGTAAATAATTAGTATGCCTAAAATATGTACAATAGAATTTACTTCAACTATGTAACGATGTTTAAATGTTTATACTTACAAGCCGAACTTTATTTAAAGTTCCCTTAGTCTATGTCATCAACTAAGGGAACTTCTGAGCTAATTTAAAATAATTATCTAAAATAAAATATTTATCTTTAAAATTTGTAGTTTGTATTGTTATTCAATATGTTTCTGGGGTTAAGAATTTAGCCTTTTCTTTGCCAATTCCTCGCGTCTTTCCTCAATTTCCAACTCAATCAATTGGTTTCGTAAGCGCAGGGTCTGCAGTTCAACAATTTGCTTTTCTATCTCATATTTGTGCTTCTCTGCAGCTCTGGAATTCGCATCTCTACAATATTCCTTCTGCAATTTAACCAATTCCACCTTCTCCTCCTCAAGACTTGTTTTCCCTTTGGGGTCAGGCAGTATTGGGGGCTCGCTTGCTCTAAATCTTTTTTGTGGCCACATGTGAAACACCTCCGGGCTCTCGATCTCTGGAGCTTCGATCTTTGGTTCCGTGTAGTCCTCAAGAGATGCCTTAAAAAGCTTGAGAACTTATTAGAATACTAATATTTCATAAGACATGCTCACCATACTTTCACCAGATGAGGACTTTCGGAATTATGCGTGCTGTTTGCTGCCTCCGATCCATCTTCGGCTTCATTAACTAATTGGAAATTCGCTAAAAAATAAAAAAGATATATCAAACTATGATCTTTAATATCTATCTAGGTAGATTTATCTATTATTATAAGTATTTGTTATTATAATATATTAAATATATTACCAAGGTCTTTTATTCGATTTCGACCACTTACCGTCACTGTCAAACTGGTTTTCTAGCCCTGTTATTCCTGCGATTCCAATAAGGTCGCCAACTTTTTCCGACACCGACGATCCAGAGAAGGAAGGAGTGTTGCCATAGGATCTCTTTCCTCCGATGAGGACCCCATTCCGAGATTTCTTTTTCATATTGTCGTATTTGTCGCGGAGAGCTGTCCATGGCCGACAGGACCCCGTGAGGTCCGAAAACTCCTCGGCGATGCGTTCCCACGTCTCCTTTTTTGTTTGCCAAGTGGCGGCGTCGCTTTTCTTGATCTGCAGAACATCAATATGCCTCTTCAAGAGATCGAGAAGTATATGCTCCTCTGTATCGGAAAAGTTTTTACCTCGCGACCTTTTCGGGAACATTTTCAATAAACAAAATAACTCAGAGCAAACAAGGAACAGCTGTTTTTATCGATAAAGATATACTTAGGATATCAACCCTGGTTTGACATTGAGAAACTCAAATGTATTTAACGCCTTCTTTTCGATTCGATAAATTTAACTCTCATTACAAAAAAATACTATTGCCATCTATTTTGTTATTTACTAAGGGCACATAATCATTAATACTACCCAACGTCCGGAAACTATCCCAGTAATTCTTTATGTATAAATTTCAGTGGTTAAAAAATCGAATTTGAATAAGAAAAGAAATCGTATTTTGGTTGACCAAACCCAAACATATATATTTCCCTATGTCAAGTTCATTTTGCATTTCTTTAAATAGCCCCTTTTCGCCCTAGACATATAATGCATTTTCTATATATACTCCACCAGCGGATCTGCTAATTATATCATAAATAAATATCAAATTTTAGGTAATTTTACGTTTATTTGTGTAAAACAGACAATTTCCGTTTTTATACAAATCTGCGCCTCTCGTTTAACCGGCTGCAGCTGGTTGTCATTGCTTAGTCCTCCTCCTCTTCGGCAGCAGCGGCACCGCCTCCCTGGTTCTTCTTGAGGTTCTTCCTCTTGACGCGGCCGGGACGGCCGCCACCGAAGGGCGACTTCAGGGAGAAGTCGATGTGCTTCTGGGAGTCCAGGCGCACCACGAACGACGGGATGTTAACCACCTGCTTGCGCACACTACGGAAAAAAGAAAAAGATATTTTTAATTAGTTAAATTCGAACGAAGGGACCAGCAACTTGGTGGCTGCAGGCTTGAAGCTAAAAACGTTCAGTGCAACTTACGCTTATGCGGCATTTTGCTTATACGATTACAGTGAACAGAGTCACGTGCGCAATCTTAAGACGTTGAGAGCCGGTGCAAGCACTGGTGCTTGTTCGACTCCCAAGTGGTCTTACTGAACATAAACACAGAGATATCTGAGCCTGGCGACGATGTCGTCGCTTGTCCAAAGGATATTTACCGAATGTGACGCTGACGGATCAACACACGAGCGTGATGGATGGACTTGGCCAATCCCAGCTTGAACACCTGCGTCTGCAGACGACGCTCCAAGAAGTCCTCGATCTTCAGACCCAGCACGTAATCGAGCTTCATGCGGGACTCGTCCAGGACACCGATACGGACCAAACGACGCAGCAGGGCGTTACCTGATGGTTAAAAAAATGAAATTATATTTAATGTAGATTCTAAGACCATAAATACAATTTAATAATGAAACTGCTTTCAGTGGGTATTTGTTAACGTCAACGTTTTTATCAGACAAGAAGTGTCAGATTATTATTTTTAATACAGTTCATCATGTCAGATTTTGGTGGATTCTTTAGTCGAACTTTCACGGAACTTCATTATACATTATTAGTTTGGCGGATTATCAAAGAAATCTTTGCCAACAGCAGCTAGTATCTAATTCAACCAGCGAATTTGAGGTAACACGTGTTAAGGGAACATACCAGTATGAATATAGTATATAGTTCGCCTTACTACAGTTCGACTATAGTCTCCGTCTTTGCATCACTATTAACTCACCCTGGAACAGACGCTTCTCATCCTTCTCGTCAAGGGTCAGCAGCTCACGGGCGGCCTTACGGATCTTGGCCAGGGCGTACTTGACGCGCCACACCTCACGCTTGTTGCGCAGACCATACTCGCCGATGATCTTCAACTCCTGATCCAGACGCGCCTTTTCATAGGGGCGACGGGGAGTCACATAGGTCTTCGAAAAGACCGAGGGGATGCGGCCGTTCACCATGGTTCCGACAATTCAACCGAGCACTGCAAGGGAAAAAAAAGTGAGGTTAGTTTAATGTAATCCTGGTCTAGCGGAAGCATCTTTATAGTTTTTTCTTTAAATTCAATTATATTCTGTTAGCCGGTTATTTCTTTGCCTTCTATAAGCGTATTTTAGGTTCTCAATGCTTATTTACATGGATATTTTTAGTTTTTAGGAAGAGCTGATATTTTACGTACGTTTTTGCTCAAGTGGAAAGAAAGAAAGAAGGAATAGTGTGACCGATGCCGGTAAAAGCAGTGTGCCAGTGACCATAACGATAACACTTATTAAATATATACTAAATATATACTAAAAAATTAGTTTTAAATTCCCTTAAATTAAAACGAAATGTTATTTTATTTACTGATGTGTGTGACAAAATTTGCAAATATAATGCCGAAATATTTAGCCGTGTTGGCTTATTTTTATTTCTTTAAAATTGTTCAGCCTCGGGGTTTCAAAATGATAACATTCTAGAAAAATTATGTTGGAAAGTTTTTATAATATATATATTATATTATATTTATATAACAAACTAGTATAAAATGGTATTTATAGTTGCTAGATTGAGTAAACACATTTTAGCCTGCTATTATTTTGCAAATTTACCAGCATACAGTGTAGCAAGCAGTTCTGAGGAAGCAGTGCAGCAAGTGGTGAGTGAGTAATCGACACAATGTAATCGACTTATCGGGCGGGGAAATTTCAAAAAGTCTATTTCAACACTACACACACTTTCCGATGGAATTTACACGTATATTAAAAAGTATTTTATTACCTTATGTGGCCAGCGCATGTATATTGGTCAAACTAAGCATGCGACTCTTGCGCTCCTGTTGGGGACAAGGTGAGTTACTAAGGTGGCTGTCTGGAATCCACTCGACAATTAAATTTAATTGCTGCTGACAGACGGTTGGCGCGACCATGACAAGGCTTCCGGTCTGCGGCCACGGCTCGGCCCGACGGCTTCGCGTTCTCAAGGAGGTGAGTGCACAACAAGAATGTCCTTGCCCTTGACAACAGGACAACTGCAGCAGCCGCCGCTGAAGCACACGAGAGCACGCACCCAAAAATAAAAAGAAACGTCGCAAAACATGCTGCTGGCGTCTCGTGCCCGCTTTCGCTTAATTATAACATCAAGTTGAAATGCATAAAACAATTGTGTGCGCCACCTGAAATGTGACTCTGGCACGCAGGCTTCGCCACCCAACTCGCCTCGTTCCTGACCTTGCGGCCTTCATTACAACAGCCCACAGAAGCAGCCAGCAAAAATCAACATACATAAACATGCAACGCAACACCCAAAAAAATAAAAACAAAAATCTGCTAAGGTGCTGCAGCTCTCGCCGTTTGCTTAAACTGGCCTCTCTGCCAGTAAATACACAAAACATATTTCTCCAAATTATTCGGGCAGCGCCGCTGCCGCGATGTCTACTAAAAACAAACACTACACTGAGAAAGATTATTCAGACTATGCTTACATAGAGCTTGTGCTTGTTTATGTTTTGTTATTAGTTTTAAAATCATATTTGGAATAATTTTAAAAGGTAAAAAAATAAATAAATAATAATAATATTAAAATAAATAAAATAAATAAATAAAATTGATGAAATATCATAAATTATGGTAACTTAACTGCTGAGCTGAGACGTCTTAGTATATATAATAAATAAATTGGATATAAATTAATATAAATATAATTAACATTTCTATTGGCTTATTTATAAATTAATATTTAGTTTACTTGATTGATACTTAAATATAATTGAACCAAACATTTATTATAAAACTACAAGATATAGATTATATTTGAGTTTACTTACTAATGGGAATAAATACTCTGTGTTCCTAATTAAATATTGTTTTATGCCTATGCTGGCCCCACCATGAAATACCCGCCCATTAAATAAAACACTTTATCTCTTTTACTCAGCATGAGAGAAAGTTTGTGCCTAAAACGTAAATTAAGTAATATTTATTTATTTATAAATATATATATACATTTATATATATACATTTTATTATATTTTTGGTGCAATACTTAAAAGATATTTTATTTGTAAGGCTTAGATCTTTAAATAGGTATTTTTATACCTTAATTTTATGGACAATTCAGAGAAAAAAATAACCATAACTAAGCCAAATCAGCATTAATTTCAATTCGGAAAACGTTACTATGTTGGTTTTTATTTGTTTAATAAATCCGCATATTTAGATTTTGCATTTAAAAAAATAAATTTTTAGCCAATTTTTGGCAATTTTAATGATGTAACCCCTTATAAAATTGTGAAAAATTGAAAAAATATTTTTTTTTAATTTTTTAAAATATTTTATTGTTAAATAATTAAGATTTTACCGGCGATTAGGAAAATATATGGCATTTTCCTATCATTTCATTTTTGGTCAAACTATGCTATCAAGAAGACCTCAAATATACAAGTCAACTATTTATATCTTTTCAAATAAGAAACGATTTAAAAGATAGCCTTACCATTAACTGTTTATCCGTTTATATTATATTATATTATATATATTATATTATATTATATTATATTTATATATAAGACATTTTATGACTTACGTTTTATATTACTTATAGCAACAGATTCACAATAATTTTCACGATTGGCCCTAATTTTATTTAGATGCTATCTAATAAAATCAAATTTCATAAAGTTACTATCTTTATAAAATATTCTAAAGGCTTCTCAGTTTATCATAGTGGGTTGTAAATTAGCCAGGCACACTATCACAGCTGTGTGATAGTAACTGTGATAGTATCCGTGTCGTTCATTACGGACACTGTTCCGTTCCGGCCATCCTGCTGTGATCCTGGCCTGCTTAGGTCTTGGAATTTGTAAGACGGACCGCCGGCCATCCAGGAGACACTCCGCCGAAGCCGAACGGCGGCACACATGAAGAGCAAACACAAACACATCCGGACACAGCTTCCCCACCAGCACCATCACCAGCAGCATCATCATTATACTCGGCAGAGCAGGGGTTCCTCCTCCATCACCATCACCATCACCCAGACCCATTCCCCCAAAGAAACGAGCAGCGAGCAGCAGCGACGACGTCGGCGACGACGACTTCGAGAGCTGAGGCGAGCGATTCGCAGATTTTACGTTTCAGTTTCGTGCAAAACGTGGAAGCGACTGGTCAACCCAGGAAAATTAGCTCTGAAATCCGCTAGAGAAAAATCTGAAGTCTCCGGCGGCATTGGTCTGAGAGGGAAAAACATTCAAATTGCCCGTTTTAACGTTAGTTTTGATTAATTACGGCCAGCTAAGAGGCATTAGCATAGTGCAATTGTTGTGGCGAACTTAGATGGAGACTGAGACGGAGACGGAGGCTAACGAAAAACAAAGAAAATCTGCAGCAAGCTGCAAAAACCGGAAATTCTAGATCTGTCGGATCTCACGATCCCAGCGTATAAACAAAACAAACAAAGCGGCAAATGCTACAAAAAAAAACTAAAAAAAACAACTGAAAAACTAAAAAACTGAACAACTGAAAACCCCAGAAAAAAGTGACACAAATAAAGCAAATATCAGTGGCCGGTGTGTCCAGTGGATCTGGTACCCATAATACCTTCTATCTATATACCTTTAGCTATATAGCCCCCTCTGAGAAACGCTGAGTGTTGAGTTTATTTCTGTTTCTGTGTCGGCTTCAGCGGTTTTCGCTTTTTTCTTGTTATTATTGCTGGCCAAAACGAGGGAAAATCGGCGAGACGGCAAGACGGGTCGTGGAAAATCGTGCGCTCTTAAAGTAACATATTTATTTTTAACAATTTCGCAAGCGTTCAAATTTGGCTCCAGCAAAAAATTCTGAATTCTGAACTCAGAAGCCAGACAATCGCAACCAGAACAACAACAATAAATAGATCGGCGGCGAGATCGTTAAGAAGCCAGAAAGGCCAAAATTGAAACAGCCAAAACAGCGGCAACGGCCGGCGACTTTTGCCTCTCAAAATTTAGTTCGGTGAGTAATCGTTAATAGTGTAAAGAAACACAAAAAAAAAATAGCCTAAAAAAACCAGCAGCCAGCAACAAATCATAAATGTTTGCTTTCCAAAATAGAAACAAAAAGTGTAGATAAATTCGATGTGATGATTAAGCTTTTAGTACTATAATTAGCCACGGCCGAATTAATAAGTGCAATTAGCTAATTACACTTCATAAAGGCGGGCAAAATCTTAATATGTGGAGTGGAAAATATATTTAAAAAATATATTTAAAAATTGTTAGCTAAGCTTATAGTGACTTCCGTGATCTTTATATATAAGTGGTAGCCTTTATTAGAATCATAATATTTTATAATTCATAAACCAAGTACAGATTCGCCTTAAAAAGTACCTAGAAATGGTTTTTATTTCACTTTTTCATTGGTTAGGAACTTGTTTGTTTTGGCAAAGTTAAAATATACTTAAAATATTATTCCAGAACCTCAGAAATTCAAGTGTTTTCATACAAAACTTAAAATATAATCCTAAAATGTGTTCGATTTATATGGTTAATAATATAAATCTCTATATTAAATATAAATATATAAGATTATGTTACATAATCTAGACATTATTTCTAATATTATTTCTTAAATTTCATGTTCTTACTATTAAATATATAATAATTATTAAACTTTTCCAAGGAACCTCATGTTTTGTTGCTACAATTTGTATCATTACTTTTAAAATTAATGAATTGAGTTAGTTGAGTTAGTTTTTATTATTATAAGTACCCATTCATTCTCTTTTTCTTCTCCTCAATTGTTCCCATAATTTCCATACAATTGACCCACATTTAAATAGCCCTTCTTCATGTTCCGCTTCAATAACTCTCTCTCTGGAAAGTCAGTCAAGGACTTGGAGAATCTATGCCCCAACTTCCCGCCGTTTCGCATAAAACTTTTATGTATTTCCATCGCCAGAGAGGGGTGACGAACTAGCACAAGGACAACGGATATATTTGCTTTATAAAAGGAAACCCAAAGCCATAAATCTGTTTCGCCCTTTTGCCAGAGAGTTTCCAGAAGAAATGTCCGTACTAAACCCAAACAGTACAAGAAACAAAAGCGTGTCGCTGGCTTTTATATGTATTTATGTTATGATTACATTTAGCCGGCATTATTTTTGACGATTATTGCCATTCGTGGGGTTTATTACCCGGAGGGAGCTGCTGCTCCTGGTGGCTTGGGTGACGGGGTGAAAAATCTTTATTTTGTCAGCCGAAAATGGGCAATGAATTTTCGTTTTTCGTAACCGCCGTCGCCCCGTCATTAATTCGACCGCATGCACTTATTCATAATTACACCTCCCGATGCATGTTTCCTGGAAAAAGCATATATTAATAATGCCAAGGAACCAACGCCTACAACAAAATCTCTTTGACTGTTTGGAAATTTCGAAAATACCCCGATGACGATATTATAAATATGAGATGCTTTCTTTTTATACGAAGACCTATCTATAAACTCGTGCGTATATTTTGTAGCAACATATATCTGAACAAATCGCCTCGCGCTGCTTTTAATTAATTAATATCATAATTTATTCCCCGGGTAGCCCAACGAATTAATAAATTTAGCTTCCGACCATTGCACGTAAATTAAATTTCCCGAGAAAACAAAGGTCAAGTGGCCTGCAGTCTCAAAATTAAGCAATGGGCTTTCTTGGGGGACTTGTTTAAAATTATTTACTAATATTCGAAATAAATCAAAGTGTTATTGAGGTGAGCCAAGAGACCCAGGGGAGGAATTTCATAATTTTTCAACAGAATTCTTATCGAGACAAGAACAAGATTCCAAATAATTTAGGAGCCTCTTGGCTATAAATTAGGCCTGGATATGAGCCTATTCCTAATCATTTTTTAGGGGAAATTTAAAAGCTAGCTCTAGTTTGTTGTGTGTTTTAGTTTTAGTAAAGATAGCTTGAGATAGGCCCTCTTATGCCAATTTTTCTTAGTCCCCCTGATGATTCTGTAGAACAATAAACAATTGCTCTCATTCACCAGATCTTTCCACCTTATCTCGTAGCCACTACTTTACCTTAGCTTCTGCGGAAGGCGTATATAGTATATACTTTTTGTGGCGATTTCCATTCACGAACAGTGGAAGCCGAAAAAAAATAGAAGAAAAGAGTGCTAGCCACCGGAAGATTAAGCAACAATTTAACATTTAGCTGGCGGCAACGACGACCCCAATTTCCATTTCCATTTTCAAATTTGGCAGCCGCCAAGGTGAGTGCTTTTCCGACTGCGAGTGTATATATCTGCGCTCTATATGTTGGTCGTAGGACCCTCAGATCCAGATGAAGATCTTTGTGTTTGGCGTATCTTGGTTTCTTGGTTTGGCTGCTTGGCTAATTTACAGCCAGCGAGTGATTGTCTACAATATTTTTGAGAAATTATTCTGAGAACAAGCCTCCATGCACTTTTGCCTCAGACAACTTTAAGTTATATTTCCGCACTTTCTATGCGTGGGTGTTACACATTCACATATTTTCCCATCGAAAAGTGCACAAATTTTGCAACGCATACGTAAATACTCTTGAGTGACAGACGTTCATAAAATTAATGTTTGTGTAATAATAATAAAAAAGGAAAAAACAAAAACAAACCGAAAACAAACCGAAAACAAAGCCAATGAAAATATTCCCAGAAACCGCTGAAAACATTCTATTATGACAAGGTTTACCCCAATAAAACAATATAGATATGCATACGTAGACTTCTGTTTTTTTTTGAGTCGCAGTTTAATAAATTTACGTAAATCCCAGTTTATCGGCGGTTGACTTTTTCATTAGAGCGTGAGGCGTGTCAATTGAAACGCGAGGTGTTGCTACTAATTTGTTACGTGGTCAATATTTTTCTACTTGTCTATGGGGAACCTAACATAAGACTGTGAAATTCTGAGATTCTGAGACTTAAAATAGTAGAGGGTTAACTGAAACAGATTTTATTTATTAATAAACCAATTGGATTAATTTTAAAAATATTTCCTTTGATTTTAAGCTAGTTTTGAACTTGATTCTGTTTTTAAATAAGATGTAATCTAATTTGTTATTATTGGAAAACTATATTTAGATCTTTGTCTAAGTAAAATATATTATTTTATTATTTATTTCATTGAATTTAGTTTGAGCTTGCTTCGTTTGAATCAATAATTTTTATTTAAGTAAATTAAGGTTCAAAAATGCAGCCAAATAATAAAGATTTATTTAGTGAAAGCCTAAAGTTTAATTGTTCGATAATATGTTCATATATTGAGTGTGGATTTAGCATATTTATATATCTACCCTCTTTTAGAACTTTATCTCGATCGCTGACAAGAGAGATTCCACTTTCTACTGAGTCAGAGAAGGGGAGGAAACCTATTAAATATCCCCTCTTATAAAGACTTTTCAATAAACCTTTAGATTTTGGCCTGTGTGCCTAATCCATTGTCATCTTCTTGGCCTTCGTACAGCCAAAAGCTGCAGTTAATGACTCACCACAGCGAATCCGAATCCCAGACCACTTTTTGGTTGGCTTTTCGTGCAATCTGCGAATCAATTGAATGCGCTTCTATGGCCTGACTGTCCTAGATTTTTCCAGCAGCCGCTTAAACAATAAAAGCCACTCGGGCGCCAGCCAAGAATCTGTATGGATGGGTATTGATTTTCACACTCGCTCTTCTGCCCTCAGATCCATCATAATTTTGCATTTCGTTCGGAGCGACCCCAATAGCTCTTTAGCGTTTCTCGAATTAAATGCATCAGAGTGTAAAGCCTCCTGGGGCCTTCTTTGTTGTGGATGCAGGCAGCCATTAAATTGAATCAAGACTGCAGGCATTGTTATTAATAATATTAGTATGTGATATTAACTGAACTGCAGCCGGCAGGAGTGTCCCTTTGTGTCCGGGGAAAAGAAAACCCTTTGGCATGCGGCGAACTCAATTTTCCTGGCCCCACTATGCGCTATATGTATGGCTTACTATATAATGCCATTGTCTGGTCGCCTGTCGCTGCGATGATAAAGCCCCGGGACCGACACTTGTTGCTCGACCGGCGGCCATTCCATTTCATTTCACTTTCAATTTATGGACACTTCCCTGAATGGCTCTGCCGGGCCTAAACAAAATACCCTCGGCTGGTTAATTAAACGACCATGGTCTGGCAATGGCAAGCGATTCGATTGTGAGATATAGAAAATACGTGTGCTCCGAGGCAATTTGGAAGAACAATGCGGCATTTAACCAAGAGCACTTCAGATTTAATGGATATGTGAATCAAACTCAAGCAATCCCATGAACGAAATATTTGAAAAGGCTTCTCCAATGACTTGTAGTTTAAAACTCAAACTAATATTGCTGCTCTCTTAGGTCCTAAAAGATTATTCCATTAGTTGTTAGTTAGGAAACCCATTTTAGATATTCACCACCCTTCTAATCAATACCAATCTATTATCTAATATTTGCTTTGTGATCCAAAAATATAACCCACCTATTGTCCCCCGATTCCATTGCAGGGAAATCGACAATAGGAAGGCGGTCGGCAGGAACTCCTACAGCGGGGACAATCGGTGAAGCGCAGGCGAGGATTGCGAGAGAGATGTCCACGGCAACTTGCGCCCGCTTCTGTACGCCTTTGACATCCGGCCCGGCAGGATCCGCATCAAAATTGACAGCCGGAAACGGAAGCGGCAACATGACGTCGTCGTACAAGAAGAAGATTCCATCAAACAGCACAGCAACAGCGGCCACAAATGACAGTAGCACCACAGAGGCAACATTCACATTCAAATTGGGCCGCTCCAATGGCCGGAGCAGCAGCAACGTGGCCTCCAGTGAGTCCTCCGATCCCCTGGAGTCCGACTACAGCGAGGAGGAGGAGGAGCCGGAGAAGGATCACGAGCCGGTGACCAACAGCCGGAGCAGCAGCACCGCCACAACCACAAGCACATCCGCAGCTGGCCATGACAATGATGTCGACGACGAGGAGGAGGACGACGACGACGAGGACGGGGAGGAGGGAAACGGCCGGGATGGCGATGATGTGACCCACGATTCCAGCGAGAGCATTGAGGAGGACGATGGCAATGAGACGGACGACGAGGAGGACGAGGACGACTCCGAGGAGAGCAGCAGCG
The DNA here is from genome assembly GCA_008042775.1 of Drosophila pectinifera. Lineage (NCBI taxonomy): Eukaryota > Metazoa > Arthropoda > Insecta > Diptera > Drosophilidae > Drosophila > Drosophila pectinifera. Next base: position 32,981 of record VNKC01003064.1, read on the forward strand.
TCCAGACCGCGAAGGGAGTGCGCAAATACCACTTGGACGACTATCAGATAATCAAAACAGTCGGTGAGTCTGCACAGAACGAAATACTTTATTTTCAGTTTATGTTAAAGTTAAATAGTTCACATAGAAATATTAATATTTAAAAATATCTCTATATTTTATATGATATTTTGTAAGTCCAAATTTACTAGCTCATATTTATATATTTAATATTTGTTTAAAATTTTTTCTTGTGCATGAGAGGCTGTTTACCCATGGGTCACACGGGGCGTATGATTGATGTTGAGGTCTCTCAAAGACCTTCAACTTGTCGCTTCGGTTAGATAGTGTACTATTTCTGATCGATTTTCCATAGATTAGTTTCCATCTTCTCCTGTTTGTTGGTTTTTCCTTGGAAAACTGTTTAGACTTTAGAGAAGCTATCACAACAAATTGCTTTCTAGGTCAAGTCAGTAGTCAGGGAGTGATGAGGTCATAGTGATGTTCCCTTTACCACAAGTATTTAATGCAAATCCAATTCAAATGAATAAACATTACGAAATGAATGTACATTAATTGCTTTTTTATAGGAAGTGAGGCCAAATATATGATAACAATACCATTAGTTTAAGAACTAAACTTTCTAAATGAGTATATCAATTATACAGTTCAGTACAACCTAAGTCATCGAATCAGATTTAAATGCTGGTAAATTTCGACTTAATTTGATGGCTCATTTTTATTTAACTAGAAAGGGTGGCTTAGTTAATTGTTACTTTTTTTTAATTGTTTACTTTACAAATAGATGAAAGATTTAAGGATAATATTTACCAATTTTATTTAAGCACACATACAACATTTGTAAATAAGAAAGTTCGAGTTAAGTACTACCTTAGCAATATCAATAAAGTTTTAGTACGTTCTGTTTATAATACATGCCTTCAAGATCAAAAATTGAGCCAAAAAACCATCAAAAAGCCTCTGTCAAAATTCATGAGATACATTTATATATATCAGCAGCATCAAAAAAAATATGAAAACTGGAAAACCCCCACACATTTCCCCATCTTTCTTTACTTTGATTATTCAATTTAATTAAAAGAGTTTTCTCACCTGTTCAATCAATTCATTCGTCTGCAAAGGAATGAAAAAGGAAAAAATCTCTTTTTTCTGTTTCTTGTTTGCTATTCTTTGATTTCGCTCAACGATTTAATTTCAAATATTTATTACCTCATTTTTTAAGCACTCGCGGGCGCATGGATGGGTATTAATGGTACGCTTTGAGGAGCTCAGCAGCGTCAGCTTCAGTTTTCTATGGGTTTTTATTGGTTTTATACGAAAATAAATTCTTATTGATTACGCAAATTGAATGGGGCGGGTCGGAGAAAAGCAGTAGTACTTGTATTATGATTATTATGAGCTTTTCGCACCGCAGACCAGCGGGCAGCGATCTGGATTGCGTAAAATTTCATCTAGACAGTACTCGTACTTATATATACATAGTTCTGGACTCTGCTTAGGATCTTCAATGGGTATTACGTACTCGCACTGACGCGCTACCAATTAATGCCCATAATATTTTGATTTGTTTCCCATTTTGACGTCTTCGCTGTGAGCGAAGCAGGCGCTTTTAGTGCTCTGACTAAATTTAGTATACAATCGGGCAGCGCTATTCGAATATTCATTAAGCCTTGTGGCATAAATATTTACTTGAGGTGTGGGGCAAGTTCAGAGCGTTTTCCTGATTTATTACCTCAACATTTGCCAAACTACACGTGTGATCAACTCGCCGTTTTATTTTTGCTATCCAAGTCATTTAAAAACATTTGTGCACCGATCTCCCTACTCAGTTCCCAGCGGCTAAGGCCAACTCAAAGCAATTGCCGAATTATTGTGGGAGTAAATAATGGCTTTTTCGGGAACTACAATCACCTTTAAAATTGTTTTATATTCCATTTCTTTCACTTGGTCAGATTAATTACAGCCATAAGTTGTAGGAAATCGTTGTGGGAGTTAATTGCTTTTAGCCAACCTCCTTAAAGTGGGTTCTGGGAACGTTTTTCTATATTTTATATCATTTTCCGTGATTTTTTTAGAGATTAAGACGATTTTTGTAGGTATCTCATTCAGGGGTGCTCCAAGTTAAATGAAATATCTTTATATCAGACTTTATTTATAAATAAACTAATTTATGGGTTCTTAATTAGTCATTATATTATTATTATAATTAACACTCTACTTCCGAGCTATAAAGACATCAAAAAGGATGTTTAGATCTATCGATTTATCATTTATATCCCTATGATTGCTTAAGCTATACAATATAGATCTAGCATTATGATCTGATATCTCCCTTCCGGTTCTTGTTCATTGTGTAAGATTCCTCAGTCAACACCTTAGCCTTTACAGTGAGTAATACAGCTGAACTCTTTTCCGTACTCATCCCGAGTTGGGTGCACCACACGACGTATGAGTAATATTGAATGGATTTCAAACAATTGCCAGACACAACCAGCGCGCTCTGCCCAAAAGGTATTGAGTACGATTTTCGAGAGAAATCCGTAAAAAGTAAATAAACCAGGGCGGATATCATGCCATGCACACGCACATCGTGAATAGGGAAATAGTATATTGCTATTATTTTATATGGGGTGAATATGAATGCCAGTGAGTCACGCTTCTATTAGGGCATGCGAATGGATAAACACTGTGTTTAATGTTAATAAACACTTAAGTCTAACAACTGACACACGAAAAATTGTAAGAAATGGTCAGGCTTCCTTACTCTCTGCACTTTACATTACTAATTTTATATTACTAATTTTATGCTTAACTTAGTTGGACATTGTAATTATTTAATCCAACCCTTCTTATTATAATATATAATAGTTATAATTTCCTAAATGGCTTAAAAACACCATTTTAATTAATTTTAAGACCTAAACTCTTGTAGTAGTGTGCAATGCCCCTTTTGATAATAATAATAACAATAACAATAGAAACAAATGGGCAAAGGAGATGCGGCTACGGGCAAGTGAACATCATCGCCATAATTGCGGAAGAGCCAGTGGATGCTGAAAACTAAATGGGCAGAAAATATGAGGAAAACCCGTATTGAACTGAACCGAGAAGCATTGCAAACTGGTAAACATATGCCCCTAAGATTTACTATAAATATTGACAGTTCAGTGGGTTAGCATTGATTAGCCAGAGACCTCAGGTCTCCTTCGATATAAAAACAAAAAACCGCAAAAACGGGGAATTTCCCGAGAGAACATTTCCCAAGAAATGTTTTTCAATTTCGGAAAACAACAGAAGCCTTTGTTTTGATTTTGGCGAAACAAATAAAACATGTTTTTGTTTGTGCATGTTCTGGCTGCATGTGCTCCTCGCCTTTCGATGGATCAACAGCAACCAGAGAATGCCATTAGCCATCTAGCCTCTTGGCCAAGACATTAAACCTGTCAAATGCCTTGCCGAGTTGCAATTAACACCGGAGTGGAATGGACTCTGTGTCTTTTATCTCGTAAAGGAAATGTTTTGGCCTCGGGAAACTGGATTGAAGTGTCTGTCCGTCGCTGACGCAGCCAAGAGTGTTGCCCGAGTGAAAGTTCACGCAGGTATCCGGGAAGAAAGTTTATATTTTTATGGGAAGGAGCTTGGATGGGACATAAAAATGAAAAGTGATTCGGTGAATGGAATTCAGAATCTAAAATCGAACAACTACTATAAGAAGGGAGTTTGATAAGGGTTTAAGATACCTTTGATGTTCACAGAATATTTATATTTCCCTAAGACTAACACAGTCTTCTATTATATATATTTATTTGATATGCCCAACAAATGTATCAATACCTCAAAAATAAAAGCCTGAAAATGAGCTAATAAGAACGCAAAGGAATTTTAAAACTGAAAACCAAAACGGCCTGGTAGCCATTACTTTGGAAATGTGAAATGTGTTCTCTCGGGCGATCAATTGGCCCATAAAAATTAGCTAAACGGGCTCTTAATGTTCGGAAATTGCACTAAGTATAGGAAACCGTCTGAAAGGATCAATAACCCCATCAATTTGTGACGAAAAAGTTATAAATTTCGTTTGGTGGCCCACTTTTCCGACGGAATACTACACCCACAATAGATATAGATGCGGAAATCACTGACAATCGAGGCAGTGCTGACCTTCGGCTTCCCCAATATATCAACTTGACAAATTTTCCCCGTGGGGGGTGTCTGTCTCTGTGCTCAATGGATCGCAGATCGCGGATCGCTGAAGACCTGAGTAAAAGGCAATCCTTTTGGTCTTGATTGATGGGCTTCCCCGCCCCAAGGAAAAAGAGATAAATATTTACGCACGATTCTGGGAAATACAATTCAGTCGGGACATAAAAATGGCCAAAACACAAGGGCTTCTGTTTGGCCTTTTTGGCCATTTCCAATTGATATCTACGAGTGTCAGAGAACAGCGTGTGTGGCGGGGATTCCTTTTAGCATGAATTGATTTTTAAATAATAAACGCCAATCGAGTTTCGGGCGGCCAACAAAAAATGTATCTGTCGGATGCCGAACAAACACATGTCCCACGGTCGTTGTTCCTTGTAGAACAACAAGTTGTGTGTCGTCGTCGCGTCTGCAAAGTATAATTCATAGTTCAAATGGACTGACTGCCTGCCTGGCTTCTTTTTAAAGTGCTAACAATATATCCGCCCGTCTATATATCTGCTCTTTATATAGGCGATAATCATCGCGCGGCAGAGACAAAATCAGTCAGCGGGAAATTTACGATCGCATGGAAAATTTGAAATCTCTGTAAACTTTCGATGCCCCAGCGAAACGGTGAATTTTATTTTTCAACAAAAGTCGAGCCAGCACACGTATAAGCAAATAATATAGAAATTATTATTTGGCAATGTGCCGAAAGCCAAAATCGAGAACACCACTTCCAACCTCCCTCTCCACCGCAACTCGTGCCAAGAATATTACCCCCCAAGCCGATCCCTATTCCTATCCCGATCCAAATCCGGACCCATCTCCATTCTTGTTCCCATGTCGCAACTGCAAACATAAAGCGAGCCAATAAAACTGCATTATTAGCCGCCTTTTTTGCCCTATTAATAAAGGTGACCTAAAAGTGCACTTAGCCTTTGGCAAAATACAGACAAATCAAATTCAACCCATTTCCCAGAATAGACGGCGAATGATTTGTCATATTTCATCATCAGATTTATGTTCGATCTCCTCCTCCCCCGCAGCTTTTTGTGTAATTGCAGTGTAAAAACTTGTCAAATGTGAAAACAACATCGACAGGCAGGGGCAGGTGGGCTATTGGGCATATCCTATATAGCTTCGTATATGCGATTTATATGGTGTATGGTAAATGGTAAACATCTGCTTTGAAAGTGTCGTAAATCGCTTAAGTTATGAGCGGTGTGTCGCCGATGGAAATGTGATTGGATTGGGCAAGGTGTGTGGTTCACTCGGTGAGTGGGTGAGTGGGTGAGTGGGTGAGTGGGTGGGTGGGTGAGCTCCCTCCTGGTACAGTTCTATCCATTTTAGTATCAATAATTCTGCAGAATTCTGTTTAATTACAGAAAACAGAAGTGTGGGCTTAATGAAGATTATTCATTTTCTAAAGTAATTGTAGTAATAACAATAAACAGAATTAAGCAATAGAAATATAAATGTTAGATACAACGAAATCTCTTTTAAAATATTCAAAAAAGGTAAATTAAAGAATACTTTCAATATGTTATTTATTTAAAATGTTTGAGCATTCATTTTCTAAAGTAATTGTAGTAAAAATAATAAACAGAATAAGGCAATATAATTTAAAATATCAGATACATTTTATTTTCTTATATGGTCCAAGGAAAACTCTTTATTTATTTATTATTTTCTTATTTCTTATTCAAAAATGTTGAATTAAAGAATACTGTCTATATGTTATTTATTGAAAATGTTTGAGCATTCATTTTCTAAAATAATTGTAGTAAAAATAATAAACAGATGGTCCAAAGAAAACTCTTTAAAAATATTCAAAAATGTAGAATTAAAGAACACCTTCTATATGTTATTTATTGAAAATATTTGAGCTAAAGAACACCTTAATTTTTGGATCATTTGGCGATTGCTTAGGTATACTAAACTCTCTAAATTCTCTGAAATAGTAAATATGTCACAATCTCAGCAGAAGTTGTTTTGGAAATGGCGAAAGAAGACTATTATTTCTATACATTCTGAGAAGTTCTCTATTTTCATAATAAATGCTTATATTTTCCCATATTTATTTGCAATAAATGTCTTGATCTACAGCTGCATTAGGAAAACTAAACGTAAAACGTGACACTGTAGTTCTGAGAAAAATGATCAAGTGCGAATTTATACACCTCTTAATTATTATAATTGTTTGGGTGAATAATAAACTAATTAAATGTTTGCAAACACAAACCTGCCACAATACTAAGTATCTGGGATCGCAAATCAGGGCACTAAGTGCAATATCAACAGCCAGTTCCCGGCTGGATAGCCTAATGAGTTGGGGAGTCAACAACAATAGTCAAGTGACCTGAATACCCTTTGTTTATTATTATTTACAACAGCTTAAATACTGGATTTTAAGGCCTATGCGGCATTGTTTAAACTTAAGAACGGGCCAGTATTATTTTTAACCTGGCCTCCATAGCTCAATAGCGAGTCTCTCTCAGTCGGGTGTTCCTTTATTTATGGATCTTTAAACAAACTTTGCCCCGACGAACTGCATAAAACGCAATTAACTTTATTTAACTTGGTGCGGCCGCTGCTCGGTCTGAGTTGCGAATGGTGCCAAGTTTATATTCGCATTTACATGCTGTCATTCTCAGAACTTTTTACAGAGCAAGTATTCTGCCTTTTGGCACATATAAAATTATTAAAATCTGAAACAGATACGCGTTCCGTCTGCCTGCAAAAGATTACTATTCGCCTGCGCAAATGAAAGGCATCCATCCATCAGACGTCGCATCGCGCATCCATGGGATACATATATACAGATATATATTTTCTCATTCGCTGGACAGTCGGCGGCATCGGCATCGCATCGTCAAATAGAAAGTTTTATGTACCGAGAGTATTATGTAAAGTATATTTCGCCTTTTTTCACGCACTTTTTTCAGTTGCATCTGCAACTTATGCGCGCCGTCTGCCAGGCCGCGAAAGAGGCAGCGCCAGAGCCAACAGGTTTGGCCACAACTTTTAGCCAGACTTTAATTGTGGCCGATTGGCGGCTGTCTGCGGCTACGTCTGAGGCTATACACTACAAAGAAATTTTGGGTACACTTTTTAGTCATGCAAATATTTCCAAAATATTTATAGGCTTAAAAGGAAAATTAATGCCCCTAGTGGCTAGTGTAGATATTGTAGTTAATACAATCTAAAAAATAAAATAGGTGGTAGTTAGAATTCCATAAAAAGGAAAATATATTATTATTATATATATATATTATATATATAATTTATTATATATTATTACAATTCAATAATGAAGCCAATAAAGACTTTATTTAAATTTTTCAATTGTTATGTATTATTTTTCTTTAGAGTAAAGCTTGGGAATTCCTCAAGGCTCTTACAAGTCGCTCAATTCCAAATAAACTATTATGGAAACTTACTTTAAATGGAAATAATTGTTTAAGAAACTTAAGACTGATTTTCAAAATATTTAAAATACATTTATTCTTATTGTAGATAATCGTATTAATTATAAATACTGTTTGCAAATAGTTTCAGGAATTATTATAATTCTTTTGAAATAAAAAGAGGCTATTAAGAAATACAATTAATATTTGAGACAGTTTTGTTGATGCTATTTTCTTATTTTTTATACCATTAATATTTGAGACATTAGTTTTTTATATTAAAATCGTACATTGAGGCTGTTAGGAAATACCATTAATATTTGAAATATTTTGTATATTAAAAGCTTACTTTGAGGCTATTTTTTTAAATAATAGCATCTGAAGTTAACACCCAGTACTGGCGATAATTCCCCGTGTGAAATCTCAGGCCTGTCTGCTCCGCAGCTGTCACAATTTCACTTTGGCCAGACATTTAGGAGCAGCCAGGGCGACGGAGTAGCCGCCGGTGGAAGCTGTGGAAATGGTAGTTAAACTTGGTAGTTAAAACATCGGCAAATACACTTTCTTTTGCGCCACTCGATGCGATCCACTTGAGACGGAGCGGCCTGCGAATGAGGTGCTAAGAGATCGCTTCGAGAGGAGCTGCGAAGATGATGCCTCCTCCTGTTGGGAAAGTGTGTTTGAAAAGTATTTGGAAGCCGGAGACTGGCTGAGATATTTGCCAAGTCACAGCTTCAAACAAGATCTGACAGTACACTGTTTTACCAACACTTTAGTTGCTAGAATCACTTAAATGCTCTTACTAAAGTCAGAATCTTCTCTATCGTACTCTATATACTCAAAACTGAGTGTTTCTAATTAATTTTCTTGAACACAGGACATATTTCCCAAATGTTTTCCAACTGTCCTGGAATTTTGGTATATATTTTTACCAAATAAATTCCTAAAAGTGTTTACTTCTCTATACATTCCCCGTTTTGATATGATTAAAAAAAGTGCGATAGAATTTTTGACCCAATAAAACAATGTAAATATTTAAAAAACTATGCGGAATTTTCCACACAAGCCATGTGCCCCGTGCAAGGCATGCAGCCGCAGAGTTTGTACTTTTCCAAAATTTTCCCTACACTGCGAGCCGGGAAATTCTTTCCGCTAAATTTCCGTTTCTTCGTGCCGTGCAATGTGTCGGTGTCTGCACTTTTCATTGGAGCGCAGAATTTTCCGCCCTCCGAAATCGATTTCGGGCAATAAAGGCATCCATCAGTGGCTGTAGTTATATCTGCTTGATTTATATCGTCTGGCATATTTTCAATATTTATGCCTCGTTTATCCAAATTTAGAAACTCGGATGCCTCAGCTTCTTCGGATACCGATTTTTCACAAATTCATGTTTTATGAGCTGTTTATTTGTGATGGCTTCGTTATTATTTTTTTCATCACAAAGTAGGGGATGTTCCAAAGTTCGTTTTGAGTTTGAGTTTGTTTGCACTGGGGTTATGGGTCCATAAAAGTGTTAAAACAATATATTGGATATCTTTTTGGGTGGCCAATTCCTCAATTGTTTGGTTTTTCGGACATGTTTCTTAGGAACTTCTGGAATGTGAACTGGAAATGGCTGGCTTTTAATGGCACGAACAGCGGACTCATTTCATAAGAAATTTGCTCATTGGTGCGTTTTTTTCGTCTCTGGAAATTATCAATTAGGTTCTCATACTCTTCCCCTCCCTCGGTTTCCCTCCCATCTTTTCTTTGTTTTCCCCCCACTTCAAATCTTATATAATCCGATTTCTGTGCTGAATCATTCGACCTACGTAATCGAGAAACCGATTTGTGTGCAGCGAAAAAATAAAACAAAAGCAAAGATTCATTAATTACAATGTCGAGATTCATATTTTGATTTGCACGTGTAATGCTCGCCCCCTGGAACAGGTGCACACGCCCACCCAAGAACACCCACCTAGATAGACCCACTGGAAGTTTGGGTCATAAAAATAGCACAGAGATTGGCAGGAAAATGATTTAAGTACTATTTATAATTATTTTAAGTATATATTTTAATTCTACATTATTTGCAGAAGTTAATCAAGTTTAAATATAATTAATTAAGTCACAAATAAATCGCTTTACCTAAGCTAGAATTGTTCTATGCATAATCTTTGCTTAATTTTATAATTAATATTATATTCCCAATAATTGAAGTCATACAAGTCAAGGAATCATAAAACTAAAGCTTGAAACTAAAATAAAATCCTATTCATTTATAGAAAACGGGCTCATTATAGACAGTTTAAGGATAATATATATGTATTATGAGATTTAGTTCAGACTTGATATTATTTACTCAATAAGATGGGTCCAAATATTAGTTTTCTATGTTAAAAGTAAAATAAAACAGCAAGCAATAAATAATGTAATAAAAGGCACTGCAAAATAATATTAAATATAATACAAATTCGCTGATAAAGTCTTTCAAATTATATATTCATTCCATGTGTTCCATGGTCTCCTAAATATTATTCTATAAAACTTCAGCGTTATTAACCTGCAGAGTAACATATATATTCTTCACCTGAACCACTTCTTAAGTATTATTATCTTGAACCGTGCTGTAATATATAGAGATTCGCTGACTAGACCTTTGCAAAATTTTTCTACGGATTTTGTTTAGTTTTCTGGGGAGGCAGACGCACGTGGCAAGTGATTGTGGCCGGAGGAGAGTTCAATAATCTGTTCACTTTTGCTTTATTACATTGAAAACCACGGCTAATTATTGTTTGGCCCGATCGGGAACAGCCACACACATGAAAACGTGCTGAAAACTAAAAGCAGCTGCGGAAAGCAAAACTTTTCCCCTTTCCCCCGCGCCCGCGCCCGCTCCTCTGCCCACCGCCTCTTCGTATGGAAAATGATTGCGTTTCGGCCTTTGATTTATAAGACAAATCAATTTGTAGCCGTTTTGTTGTTTTGGCATGCCGTGGAAAACAAAAAAAGAAAACGAGTCCAAGCGTAAAGGAAAGAAAAGAAAGAAAATTTTCTTGGCCTCAAGTGTATCTGGGCAGAGAGTATAGTATGTTTACGGGTAATCCGAGAGCCTCACACGCTCCGTGTTTCCTTTTCCAGTCAGTCACTCACCCAGTCACAGTCACTCGTTCACAGTCGCAGTCGCAGTCACTGTGAGACGTTAGCCCAATTAAAAATTCAAGGTTGAGAAAATCTCGGTTGGGCGGGTAAGCCAACACCCGCCGTATTATGATTATACCAGGTAGCAGTGGCAGTAGCTCAGCTTGGCTTGGTAACCTCAAAACGTGCTCGACAGTGAAAAAAGTAATTATTCTCTGGTAGCACCCTCCCTCCGCCCCTTAAATACTATACAGATGCGTTAAAAATAGTGGCACTGGAGAGATGCGGGGCAAAAAATCGATATTTTTGACAAACTATATTCTAAAGTAGTAAAATATTCCTGGATAAATAAATTTTGAATAATGTACATGGTTTGTTATCTGTATTCCCATACTTTTAACAACATATTTATATTTTTCCCATGGATAAATACATTTTTTATAAAAAAAACTATTTGTTAATAATATTTTTATACTTTTTCAATTTATTTAGATTTTTTTCTTGTTAAATACATTTTATAAAAAGTACAGTATTAGTCTTCTGTATTTCTATCTTTATATAATTTATTTTTAATTCTTCCCTGAATTTATATATTTTTTAAAAAGTATAGCATTAGTTAACTGTCTTTATATATTTTTTACAATTATCTGATTTATTCCCTGGATAAATAATTTTTTTATAAAATAAATAAAAATAAATTGTAAAAAGTATACAACTGCTGATAACAAATACTATAGAAGTATTTCTATACTTTTTACAATTTATTTATATTTTTTCCTTGGATAAATACAATTTTTATAAAGTATAGTATTATTTATCTGTATTTCTATATTTTTTTGTATTTGTTTTGATTTCATCCCGGGATAAATATTTTTTTATTATTATTTCTATATATTTTTTTAATTTGTTTAGATTTTTGTATATAAAACATCGAGGGTTTCTGCTAATTTATATTATAAGCTTCCATTTTAAGACTTATGTTTCAACCTCAACCTCAACCAAATTAATTTAGAAATGAAATAATTAAGTGAAACCCCTAAGATAGATATATTATTTTAGCCACAACTGTGTGTCATTTACGGTTTGGGGCAACCAAGCACTTTGGCCATATCGCTTGGCAAACACTTTAATGGGGCATATGCCGGGATATTTAAGAACGTTGTTTGCGGTCTGCTCGATTCATTCAATAATCCGATACCCTCCATTACCATTACCCCACCTTTCAGGCACTGGCACCTTCGGACGGGTGTGCCTCTGTCGCGATCGCATTTCGGAGAAGTACTGTGCCATGAAGATTCTGGCCATGACCGAAGTCATCCGTCTCAAGCAGATCGAGCACGTGAAGAACGAGCGCAATATATTGCGCGAGATCCGACATCCATTTGTCATCAGCCTGTAAGTAGAGCAACATGGCGGATGAATTTTATTTTTAAATACATATAAGCAGACTTATTCTCCAACAATTTAAATACTGTCTTCCAGGGAATGGTCCACCAAGGACGAGTCAAATCTGTACATGATCTTCGATTATGTCTGCGGCGGTGAGCTGTTCACATACCTGCGAAATGCGGGAAAATTCACTAGTCAAACTTGTAAGTAAATATTTAATAAAATCTTAGAGCATCCAACTGATAATAGTATATTTTATTATAGCCAATTTCTATGCGGCTGAAATCGTCAGCGCCCTGGAATACCTGCACTCCCTGCAAGTCGTGTACCGCGATCTGAAGCCTGAGAACCTACTAATTAATAGGGATGGCCACCTGAAAATAACAGACTTTGGCTTTGCCAAAAAGCTAAGGGATCGCACCTGGACACTGTGCGGCACGCCCGAGTACATAGCACCTGAGATAATCCAGTCCAAGGGTCACAACAAGGCCGTGGACTGGTGGGCACTGGGTTAGTATTCTCACTAGCCATATTGAAAGTTTTCTTGTACTAATATTATATATATATATAATCCGTAGGAGTTCTCATCTATGAAATGCTGGTGGGCTATCCACCGTTCTATGATGAGCAGCCCTTCGGGATCTATGAGAAGATATTGAGCGGCAAAATCGAGTGGGAGCGTCATATGGATCCCATTGCTAAAGACTTGATCAAAAAGCTTCTGGTGAATGATAGAACCAAGCGATTGGGCAACATGAAGGTGAGAATAATTGCAAGTCAGCTGAAGAATTTATTAAAAACAGGAAACACAGATCGTTTCAAAATAAACAATAATTTATGAAGCTTTTCGGCTAGGTAGAAATATACATCAAGTTTGGTATAGGATTTTTAATAAGCATTGCTTACATTGAAAACAGTTCAAAATAAATATATAATAAGCTTTATAGATATTACATATAAATTAACACCAAATTTACTTATATTTTGAAGCATTACTTTTATAAAGTAAAATACTTAAATGCTTTCTTGTAACTGATAATTAAAATGAATAAAAGCTACTTCAAATAATTTTAAAATATAGAGCGCTTCAAAGATCAAACATTAAAGTTAAATTGAATAAATAAACACATCTTTAGCAGCATAGTGTTTGTTCAGCTGTTCTTTTTATTTCATTTCACCTTTTACTGTTTTGTAAAATTATAAAATTTTTCACATTTTCCAAGCTGACAAAGTTTATTTATCTGCGCTGCGCGGTGTCTATGCCTCAGATAGCTAAGCATTAAATTTGGCTAGCTCGTACGTTAATGTTTTCTGGCATATTAGGCACGATATTTATAGAGAGTTGTTTACACTTGTCACAGTTGTGGCCTGGCATTAAAAATTGCATCGCATATATCAAAAATTAATTGTTGGCCATCGCAAATAGATATCTGCACATGCTCGTTGTCAGTTAGCTTAATACATTTTGCTCTAAAATCATTTTTCTCTTTCGACACGGATCCGTATTCTTTTTTTAATAGACTTGTCGCGCGTTTTTGCAACACGAGCAGAGAGCGTTATTTATGTCTAATATTAATCTGTGTTTTCTTCTAAATTTCCTTCTATATTTTCCTCGATTTCGGAATACCCGCAGAACGGTGCTGATGACGTGAAGAGGCATCGCTGGTTCAAACACTTGAATTGGAATGACGTCTACAACAAGAAACTTAAGGTGAGTTCAAGGGGCTCTTTCTCTTTTATTTTTACTAAACAATTATGGCCATATACTTGTGTTGATTTTCGCGACACACACGCGTGGCCCATATGACTTTTGGCTGACTTTTTGTCCGTCGACTGCCGCATTTTCATACGTTCTCGTAATTAAACGCAAATAAACAAATCAGCTTGCCCAATTAGCTGTGTGCCTTTAGTTAATGACCGCAGCGTCTATTTCGGCCGTCCGGGTGGGTGTTAGACCCATAAATCTCCCAGATCCGGATCCCTCCCAGCCAGCCAGCCCAGCTGCTCCTCCCGAGGCGGGTGCTAGTGAAATGTAACAAAAGGGGCATTTCGCATCTGAAGAAGGCGTTAATTGCCCACATGAACGCCCCCGCGCACCGCCCATTAGGGAGACAATGGGTTAAATGCGTCACAAATGGCTGTTACAACTGCTCGTATTTTTTAGAATATTTTCTTTGGCTGCTACAGGATCAAAATGTCAGAGGTTATTGTAGAGAATTCCCTTTTTTGGCACGTGTGGTTGACTGAAAGTAATATTAATTTAGTTGCCGAGAGAGCAATGAATAAAGAACTGGTATTATCTTTAGATTTTATAAATCATCTCTACTCGTTTATCTCTGGTTTTCCTTCTTCAGTGGTATATATTTATTTATATAGTATATGTTGCATAGTAAAGGGATACATAAGAATCCTTATTGCTTCACACACACTTCTTTTGAATTCCATTTTCAAGCCTCATTAGAATCCCCTTAAATCACTGACAATTAGCAAATAAATATGAGAATTCCGCCAATCAAAATAATAATTTTATAAAATTTATTTCACTAACAGTGGAATAAATTAATTTTCCTCCTCAAGTGATAAATTACATAGTATATATTTCATAGTAAAAGTATAACACAAGAATCCTTACTGCTTAAACACACTCCTTACAGTCCCATTTTCAACCCTCATTAAAATCCCCCTAAATCACCAACGATTAGCAAATAAATATGAGAATTGGACCAAATCAAAATAATAATTTTATAAAATTTATTTCACTTACAGCCACCGATTCTGCCAGACGTCCACCACGACGGGGATACGAAGAACTTTGATGATTATCCCGAGAAGGATTGGAAGCCCGCCAAGGCAGTAGACCAAAGAGATTTGCAGTACTTCAATGATTTCTGAATACGAGAGAAAGAAATTGTCGATTTTTTTGTTGTTTTCTGTTGAAAATTTTTTATTTTGCGGCAGCAAGAACATTCATTATTTATACTGGCAATTAAGTGTTTAAAGTGCTGTGCTAATGCAATGATATGTAACGGTACATACATACATATATATATATTTATACATAAACTATATTATAATAATATATAATATACGGCTAAACATACACACATACATAGTAGGACTAAGTATACATATAACTAGCGAGCGACGTCTATAATTATTTATATACATTATACATAATTGTTTAAATGTTCACACTGCGAGCAAACCCCTCACCCAACAACAACAAATACCTATAGGAAAGTACACCTGAAGTGCAGTAAAGAATATAATTATTATAGAGCAATAAATCAAGCAACAAAATTAAAATATTAACGTAAAACGTTGAATAAAGTGATACAAATGAAATTGTGCCTGGTTTTTGTGTCTTTTCGTCTATATATCTACGTTCTATTCTTTACTTTGGGGGGATTAGTTTTTGATGCGTAAATCTTTCCGTTTCGAGCACGAGTCACTCAGAGCGAACGCTTTGATGAGCATGATCTGTTGTTTGACGTTTTTCCCTATATATTCGAAATAAATCTGTGGAAGTATATTTTCTTATTTTATTCTTACTCTTTGTATATATTTTTTTTTATATTTTCTTGTTCCAGAGAGCTGATTTAAATATACTCTTTTATTTTTAATGGATTTTCCAATGAGTTTTTGTTTGCAATCTCAAAAAAATCTTAAATTCTCCAGTGTTCATAATCATTAGAAAAGATTTCATTACAAATTCAACACAGAAATCAAAGTCGAATATTTATAATATATATATTTAATTTATGCGTATGGCTACATTATATAGTATTATTCATTGTTTAATTTTCTTTCCACAATTTAAATTTTTAAATTTTCATTCACCACAAACATTATTGAGACCCAAAACCCTTACCTCTCTAGGTTTATGTCTCAGATAAACCAAAACCGATAACAAGGAATTTTAAAAGTTATCGATAATATCCAGTTTCGCCGAGAACTGCTTAACAAAACTGCTTGTGTTTACCGTTTTCGATATTAATAGTTACAGTAAAAAGCTTATACATTATCTATATGAAGTAATCATGCTTGTTATATGTTATTTTTTATATATTTTACTCATTCAGGTTTTAAATTGCACTAAGGCATCATTTGAAATAAATCTGAAATCACTGTGCCGCGCGCATGTTGCCTCTGTAACAAGGTAATTCAGGCAAATGGAAACACCCTGTTGCCGCTAAACTACCACCGATATTGACAGCAACGACAACAGAACAGGCTCACGCTAGCTCTCTCTCTCTGTCTTGCCAAACTGCGCTCTCCTTTTAAGTCTAGCAGTAAAATAGCTAAAAGTGCTCTCTCACGAAATGCGCTTTCAAAAGCCAATTCCCGAAAGATCTCTCGAAGGAGCAAGGTCGTCTTTTGTTTTAACATTGAATTCAGGACCCATTTTTATTTTAATTCTAACATGAATTTCTATGCGATCGAAATGAACATATAGAAAATATAGCTTTCCGGTATGTCTTTGGGAGGCGCCTGCAAGTCTTCCCGGAAGGTTATCACTCGATAAGATAATGTCTACTTTGACAAATTAATATACCAAAATACTTATATTAACTCAAACTTTTTGTCAGTGTATTCACTTTACTCGCTCATGATTTCGAAGGTGGTGGTTGTTGTTGGGTTTTTGACTGCCTGCGCAGTGGCTGTTATATTTTGAGCCCCACGCTGCTGTACAATACAGGAAAATAGCCAGATCTGGCCAGAAAATAACTAGGTTGGCACCTCTTTATTCGAAGCGCTTTTAGGAACTCTCAGTAGACAGCGTTTACCGTAAGCCGTGGCCAAAAAAGAGCGGACAAACACTATTTTAGTTAAAATAGCATTTCCAACTGTAAACGGCAGCGCGATAATAGGCAACAAAAAATAAGAGTCCGCCTCTGTCCCTGTGTGTGTGTGCGTACGTCACAGCCCGCTCGCGTGTGTGTGCGTGTGTGAGAGTGTGCGATGGGAAAAATCAGTAAAATGTTTATGCAAATCATGCGACAAATGTGCGCCAATTGCGTAAAATCGTAAAGTGCATTAAGTATTAAGTGAAACAAAATTATATAATTAAGGAGCGCCGCCCGGAGATAAGCGAAAAGTCTGTTTTTTTGGGCAACTACAAAGGCAAAGGTTGCAGCTCCTCTCGCGCGTGGGTGTGTGTATATGTAGGTGTAGGCCAGAGTGTTGGTGTCTCGTGGCTGCCAGCTGTCAGTGTGTGTGTGTGCGGGAGCGGGTGCGCCTGTGTGTGTGCACTGTGGGTGCAACAACGTGAACGCTTCATCCCGGAAGTGATTTGTATGAGGCAAGAAAGCCCCTGAAATTTTACACCCAAGCGGAAATAGTCGGTATGTAGAGCCCATATATTTTACATCGTCGGTGCTTGAATTCCTTACTCCCTTTGGCCGTTTTTGTTTTGTATTTCTTATTGATTTTTAAACTAGCAACAGACAATGTTTTGTGGAAACAGAAAAATAATGGTTTTCCCCTCGAAAACAGATGCTATAACTACATTTTCCATTTTGTTAGGATCATCGAGGTGAAAACCGGGAGATAGTTGAGGATTCGAAATAAATTGAAATAATCCCAAAAAGTATGCTACAAAATGGTACGCCTATTGAAATACACGCTTGCCATGAATTAAGGATTTAAGACATTTGTTTCCATATTCTTGGCACCCTTTAAAGTAATTTAAAATCTATAGTGTCTTCTATTTAGGTACTATATTAATTTTAGGACCATTGTATCCTTAACTATCCGAAATATCTATATCTTTCATCGTTTGTTATGCACATGTCACATTTTATTCTAAATATTTGGCATATGAATATGTTTTTTTTGATATTTCACAACATTACCGTTTTTAGCTGCTTTGTTTTTATGGATTTTTTGTTGTTCATATCGATTTTCAACCAAAAACAACTGGGAAACAACATCGAACCATCCATCCGTGCGTCCATACACACACGCCCATACACCCACAATTATTTCTGGGGGAAACCACAAACAGCCGCAACTACGTACGGTCAGAAACAGGCACACATACACGTGCAAAAAGGGGTTCCGAATTTGATGAAGGGCTTCTAGCAAGGATGTCCTTTCAAAAATACTACTACAAATTAGACCTGATTATAGGATTCATAATTATAAAGGACCAATGAAAAGTAATTTTATTTTAATAATTTAGTAAACATCCTTGGAGAAAAATATGCATTAATTTTTAGACCGTTATTCTATTGACAAAAAACTTTTATTTTAATATAAATGAAAGATCTCAGACTTAATATAGACAAATCTATAATACATCTCATAAAGTTCTGATGTGGCTGATTTGAAATCAATTTAAATTGTGTCTAAAGTATGTAACGAACATATTATACTTTAAAAACCATATTTACAATGAATTTCGGCACTATAATATGTTATTTTGGCTACCACCCCGACTCGTTTGAAGGCCTACCGATTTCTAAATCACCCTGGTATTATTAAAAAGGATTATATTTGTTTACCTCAGTGTACTTATACGCAGGAGTCGTCACCTCACTCATTTAACAGTATTTATAGACAGTTTCTGTGTTTTTGCTCGAAAAACGAAGTTGGATTGTAGAATTTAATATGGCGGGCGGATGTGGCTTTTGAGTTTTACGAGTGCTCACCTGCGAGCTTCGAGGAAAAGTAGAAGGAGCAAGGAAAGAACGACCAGAAGGAGAGGGGCCCTCAATGGGTACTTCAGGTGTTTGGCCTGACAGTGAGGGCATTAATCAAGGGACACAGGCTAGGGACGGAACGGGAAGGGACGGGATGAGTTCGGTTGGGAAATGAAGAGGAGACACTTCAGTCCCTGAAGTTGGCCCTGCAAATGGCTAAACGTCTTCGTTATCAAATCGTCCACTCACAAAATATTGATATACAAACAGGGCGGAGGATTGCGGAGTTCAGATGGTAAATAATCAGAATTGATTGATGTCACTTTGTGAATTTCAAGGAACGTCAGTTACAAGGATACTAAGTATATATATTCAATAAATTGCAATCATATATCTGGAGCAATGACGTCATCGAAAATTCTTATTTACGTGAGTTCACAAATATATATTCCCGTTCATTTTCAACCCCAAGTCGTGATCCCCTGTTTTGTTGTCTGTTTTTGTCAGCTTAGTTTCTTATGGGAGCATTATAGTTTCGTATTTATAGCCCCGTTCAACCCTCAAAATGTTGTTGTTGCCAACATTGCACTGTCCTAATGAACTACTCTCTGACGGGGTAAAAAAAGAAATAAATCCATGCAACATGGAAAAGTATATAAAAGGCAGCAGGTCATCGTTTTTAGAAAGGAAAGAATGTGGCTTGAAAATTATTAAATGCGTCACTGGCAACGGGAGCTTAAGTTCATATTTTATTTCATTTTAGTGAAAATATGTAACTAAACTAAGCTTAAAGGCTTAGGTTTTAAATAATAATAATAACATATACGTTGTTAAAGGAGTAATATTTTTAAGCTTGAATGGGACAGTTATAAAAAGGTATATTTAAAAACAAAGAAGTTAAGGCCTAGACTAGATCAGCCTTAGGGAAGCATAAAATATAATATAAATATTTATTACTTACAACCTACAATTATATCCATTATAATCACCAAATATAATTGGTCACACATCAGCGAACAAAAAAGAAATGTAAATAATTCCTATTGCAGTATTTGTGTAACTTGCTTATGGCATTTTCTTTTCCAACTGGCAAACTTTTTGAGAAGCATTTGCTATGCTGAACTTTTATCAATCAATCGCAGGACCATGAAAGTTTTTCATATCTTCAGCAGCTTCAAGGCGGACAAGTTGGCTTATCAATAAAAATGCCAAAATGTTTAGCTCAGTTAAGCCGAACTGGCTTTCATCCGTGCCTTCTGTCTGTCTGCGTCTAGTTTTCCTATATACCCACTTCGAAGTTATTTCCACTTATTATTCCTAACTCAATTTCTATCTTTACTCTCATCTCTATTCCCATCTTTATGTCCATCTCCTTTTCTATTTCTATTTCAAATCCAATGACATTTCCCAGCAGTCCTGGCAGCTTGAGCACTCGCCCCCAAGTTTTGGCTTTTATCCTTTTCCCAGCAAACAATTAAGGTGTCCTCCGTCTAGGGCGATGGGAAAAAACTGTCGCGTCAGATCAAAAATGCAGCATCTTAAAATATGAGCACCATTTCTGCTTCCGGCGTGTTTCTGTATTCAGGACCCCGCTGCTTGTTGCTGTTGTTCAATATTTACAACCTGATGGCGGCGTTGAGGACGACGCCGCCAAACTGAATAAAACATGCGGCAATCGGCAGGCAACACTGTCGTGGCTCGAAGCATCCTGCACTGCTGCTGCTGATGCTCCTGCTGCTTCTGCTGCAGACACGTAGACGCCTTAATGACCCGGGGGATTACCGCTGTAGACAATGTCGGGAGTCGCCTCCTAACTTGAGGGCTCATCTTCCTGCAGCCCGAAAATGCCCTACGAAGGGGTCAGGTGACCGGGATGTCAGCCATGCAGCGACATTGTCTCATCCAATTAGTTTAATAAACGTAAACAAAAATGCTAACCATTTCTATTTGAAATTAAAAAGCTATAAGCGGAAGCCAAGAAACGAGGGGTTGATGGGTGAAAAAGGGGTTGGCGGGGAGAATGCACTAAAAGAATTGAAAAGGAAATGTTCAAAATAGCGAAATTACAATTACCTTTGAAATACACAAAGTGAGTCCTCGATGGTCTATTTTAATAGTATTTTAAAAGCTTTTTCTCTAGTTATTTGAAAATAAGTAAGTTAGGACTAGAAAGGTATAAAAAATATTTAAGTACGGATATATATATATACGGGATTAATACGGAAATCTATACATATTTACTAATCTAAACTAAGCTACAAATTATTGAAATACTCGAAATATTTGAATAGATTCAAGAATTTCAGTTATCATTCTTAAAAAAAAAAGAATTTCTTTGAAGAAAATATATTTTATCCCATTTGGGAGCTTAACCTAAAGCATAGATACAATTTTAAGACTAAAATAATCTTATTTCTGTAGGATTAAACCATTTGAAATATCCTTAAAAACGATTAAAATTAATATTAAATCTAGGGGATAGAAATAAAATTTATTCAAGTAATATTTAATAAAGTTCATCAATGTAAAATCTTAAATAATTATAATATAATATAATAATAATATAATATAATAATAATATAATATAATAATAATATAATATTATAATAATATAATTTAATAATAATATAATATAATAATAAATACCTCTGAAGGTTTTATATCTCTTAGTATCTCAAAAGTATCTTAATTATTATTATAATATTTATTTTTTTGTATTTTGAATGAATGAAACCCTTTTTTTTTGCTCCCTGTACCGCTGACTTACAGTGGGGCACATGGCGAAAGGAATGCGAAAAGCAACCCTGCCGAGAAAACAACAACCACCCAGTGGGGCGTGTGAGCCGACGAGCAAGAGAGCGTGAGAGAGCTCTCTCCGCCTGCCGCTCTCCACTCTCCACTTGGCACGCTCCCGCTTAACCCTTGCGCCTGCGCCGTCCTTGCCAGCGGACAATCACAAATGTCCATTCGCAATTCTGGCTGAGCAGCCACCCGCACGGCTTTGTCAACAGTTCCGTTTCTGGAGGAAAAGCCTTCTCTCTTTCTCTTTCGGAACCGCAACCCCAACACCCGTCGGCACCGCCGCCGCTCTCCGGAATCCTGGCTACGTTTTTAAGAATGAACCACATTCCCGTACGTCATTGCCTTTGATTAAAGCATATGCAAGCGTTTTTTTCCGTCTCTTCCACAATTTCTGTTCCTTTTTTGTCCGTAGTCTCTTTCAAGTTCTGAGCTGCGAACATGTGCCGCATATCCTTTGCAGGCCCGACCCCGACCCCGTCACTGCCCCTCTGGGGAAATCCTTGGGCGATTTACATTGCATATGGCAAAATCGAATTGGTTTCTCTGGGCGCCAGCTTGCAATTTCTGTTTGCGCTTGTTTTAAAGTTGAAATTTTGTTTATGCCAGCGACCGCATACATTTTTGCATATGGAATGCCTTTGCCATCGTCCTTGTGCCTGGCCATGTTTGCTCTCTTGTTGTTTTCGTTATTGTCACAGGCTTAGCCAGGATCCGATGGAGGGGATTTTGGTTGCAGGGCTCCCGGCATTTGTTTAGGCAAATATTATGGGTCCCGGGAATGCCTTATTGCCCGAACGACCGGAGGAGCCAGAAGGAGCAGCGCTCCTTTACCCATTCCAGTGTCATCGAAATCGATTTTTGCCTTTCCAAGCTCCGGCGTTGACCAAGGGGAATTATCTTCGTTCATTCGTGCGAGAAAAAATTATTATGTGCGAATTTTGGGCCTTTCTCTGTTTGCTAATTCAAGGACACCTTTTCCGCATGGATGTATTCGATAGATACAGGAAAGTAATTATTTTTTGACTAACTGGTAACATAAACTGTTTCTATTTTCTTTTTATTATTCTTGTTATAACTTCGTTTTAATTGTAAATAGGTTAATTATTCTATTATTATTCGAAGCATCATGATATTTAAAGGATGAACTCTCAAAGAGTAAACCGCTTAAATGCACATTTACCTGCAGAACTTGTGCAATTGCCCTTGGATCTGTCCCTGCAGCCACACCACCTGTGCCTTGACCTCCTTCTGCAGCTTCGCCCCGAAGTCATCAATTATACAGAGCTCGGCTTACATCAGAGACTCCGTCAGCTCGGGTTCGAGCCACCTGCTTAGCCCTAATGCGATGCCAAATAAAGCCCCAAAAACAAAGCGAATAAACGTAACAGAAAAGTGACAGAAAATCCAAAATGCAAAATCCTTGACAGCAAAGGATACGAAAAGCCCGTTCGTTTGTATTTGCAGTTAAAGGTTTAAGCCTGTCATTAAAGGCCGGCTCCAGTTTCCATTTTTTTTTCCTTGTTCCGTAGGTACTGAGTGCTTTTTTCGTTTTTCCGTCGCCCAAAAAGTATGCAACACGAGAAACGTATTTCACAGTTCGTGCAGTTTGTGGCCCGGGGAATGCCGACTCATAAATTTAATTTGCATATTTCAGTTGTCTGTCAGGCGGCCCTCGGGCTCACCCCGTTTCCTCTCTTTTGCCATTTTTGTGCAAAAATTGCAGTTGTAATTGGCAAAATAATTTCGCCCACCGCAACGGCAAGTGCTAGTTTCCCAGTTTCCTGCGGAATTAATTCTAGCCCCCCGGCAAGCCGGCCCTAACATTATTAATTCTAATTGGAAAGTTTTGTCGACTGTCGTCCGCCAATTAAGCCGTATCTGCAGTGCAATTCCCCTGGACGTGGACCACGTCAATCCGGCGAAGAAATTCCATTAAAACACTCTCGCAGACGCACACACACACAAAATGCCGGCGAATTAAAACGTCAAAGGGGCTGCGGCGAAATGAGTTAACACGATCGTCCTGGCCAGGTAAAAATGGTGCCAAGGCAACAGAATAACAAGTGGTAATCGCAAATTGGCCAGGCCAGCATCCTCGGCGGCCAAGGGGGCGTGGCACTGCCAACACGCATGCATAACAGAGTAAATGAAAATTGAATTAAGTGCGGTTTCCAAACCACGAAATATACGCGATGCGAGCAATCATTCTCGTCCTTTGAGGAAGTGCGCCGTAAGTCACTAAAAGAAATTGTTTATGAATTATATTTTTCATAAATGTGTAGTTTGTGGAATGAAATTATCTGTAAATGGTTTAAATATAAGGAAATAAAATGGAGTTGTAATGGGATTAAATATTTTCCTCTCTATTTTCTTATCCTGAATTATTCTGTGTCTTTAGTTTTTCAAAATATAATAATTTTAGTTAAGTCAGATATATTTTTGTTGTTAATTTTTGTTTGTAACAATTTAATTAAGCTTTCAAATTGAGATTTCATAACATTTCTTAACTCACTACAGGCGGTTATAAAATTCCTTACCTTCTGATAAATATTCATTCATGTCATTTTATAATGTAATATTTCCGAATTACAAAGAAGACTTAAAGAGACCTTAGACTACTTTTTTTCAGTGATATTCTTACCCCAGCCCCTCCCTTGCGTGTCCCGCTCCTTAATTGAATTCTAAGCGGACTGCAGAGGAGCAGCAGATGCCAGCCGGAGCTGAAACTGGAGCTGGAGCTGGAGGTGATGGCTGGCAAGAGCCCGTGGCTTTGGCAAACAAATGCGGGCTTTGCCAAGTCCGTGCTCATGTCCTGAGATCTTGTTCCCCGGATTCAGGACTCCGGATTGTTTGCCCACGGGCAAGGTGATGGGGCTGTACATACTATATAAGAACCTGAGGGGGGCCGTTACTGCGTTACGCGTAAAATTGAAAAATGCCCGGCTTTTCTGGCCTTGTTTTTCTTGGCTGTTGTTTGGTTTTCGTTTGGCTGCTGCTCTTTTTATTTTTTTCCTGTTACGGATTATTTGTACAACTAAACTTGATTTCCATATTTTGTAAGAAAAACACTTTGCGGGGGTGAAGTTGCTTTAAATGCGACTGGCATAGGGGAGGACGCTTCATGGGCGTTCCTTGGGCTCAACCTTACTTTTGTGGGTCTTCAATCAATATAAAAGCAAATGTCCTTAATGAAACCCTGATGATTCATGATTTATTCGGTAATACGGAAATCATGAGCATTCCCATTGGGGTGTTTATTCTACTTCAATAAATAAAAATATAAATTTGTTTCTTGAGCTTTTTAAAAACTGCTGTATAAGTAATGGACAATGTGTAAAAATATAAATTATTAAAATTCCGACACGCTTAATACAATTTAAATCAATGTATGCTGACCTTAAAAATAATATATATTTGAAGTACAATATCAAAGCTAAATTTCCTAATTAAATTTCGAAGATATATTAAAATATTTAATTTGTTTTAAACACTAACTATCCCAGTTTTCTTTCCCTACAATACATATATTTATTTAAAATTACTTTAGAAAGAAGGTACCAAGAAATGCTAAAGGATATCGTATCTTATCTATGTTTTTCTTCAATTTTTTTAGCCTGGATTTTTACTTATACTTCCTTTTTAGCTCTGTTAAATTACTTCTATCTATTTTCAATACTTCCTTGTCTGATTGAATTGAACAATCTACTGTGCAGCGCAGTTCAGCCTTCGTTTTTAATTGAGTTTTTGCATAGTTTCTGTCTTTTCCAGCTATCCCATTCGCCATTCTCTTTTATCCCGATGCCAATTTTCATTTTTTTCTACTATTTCTCGCGCTTGCATTTTATTTGGCTGTCTTTGCCATCAGTTTTTTTTTCGTGGGAAATAATTGAATTTTTTTGGCGCCCGTATAACCAAAAACGGCCAGGTTAGAGCCCGGTGCCGATGTTAGCCTTCTAATTGCGACCTTAATCATTTCATCTTTCTAGCTTCCGGCCAGGTTAGTCGGCTCTGTGTGTTTGGTAATCGAAATCGTCCTGCCAAAATGGCAACGGCAAAGGCTGGGCAAATAAACTGGCAAAAGTTTTCCGCTTGCAAATTTCGGGGACGAGGGGCAGGCACACTCGGCAGGCAAACACAAACTTGATTTGATGCTGGTTTCGCAAAAGAGATGACCAAAAATGCCAACCAACATGGCTCATAGTTGTAGATCCACTCACAAAAACTGGAAGTAGATAAACTTGGTAATAGGACTTGGCTGCAATATAGAAATATATTCAAATAAACTTAAACAATTGGTCAGTAAAAATCTGTGCTTCCAGGATAAAGTTAACTTACACGGAGGTTAGGTAGGTGCTTGTAGAAGGACATGTTTATCGTGAGATATACCGAGTCCTGCGTCTTGCTTAATTTAATTTGTGGTTTCTAAGACTTAGATTTACCTAATAAGTAACAAAAGTAATAATTAAAGCTTGCACTTTTTTAGCTTTTAATATTAAATTAAGTTAATTTCTATTTATTTACCAAGTTTGTTCGTCGTGTTTGTATTTGCTGCCTGTTCCTGTTGCTGTGAACAAGCCCAGCTGGTGCGGATGCTCCTGGCTTTTTGGCCCTATCGAGTCCAGTTAATTTGTGCCGGGACCCAGGTCCTGGAGCCTCAACTAGGAGCCTCTGTACCCCCCGGCGGCATCTGCGTTAGTTTTTTGGTTGCTTTTAATCGAATTTTTGCTGTTGAGGCGAGGCCCTCCTCTTGACCAGGAGCAGGTTAAAGGTTTTTTTCTGGTTTGCTGCTTTTGCATTTTGCGTGTTGATCTAAGCGGTTTATTAGCCCCGATTTGCAAGTAAGCCGCTTAACATGGCCCCCACCGTGCTGGCCATTATTTAATAATGAAAAGCGAGGCGGGGCTTCATCTCGGATCTGCCATTTCCCCCATTGCAATCCCCCTCAAAGCAGGCAGCTTAAAGTCGGCATATCCTGCTGGCCCAGGATCCGGACTTGGTCCGTCGGTCTATTGGCTCTGCCTTTGTTTGTCCTGCCCAAGCAGTTGGTCCTGCTCGACAATTTAATGTGTTGACAGTTTCGAAAGTTTTGTTTGTTCCCCGAGCATCTTTTTTCGGGGCTGAGAGGGAAAAGTATTTATCAACTTGTGGCGGCTATTGTGACAAAGTGACGAATTCATTAAATATGCTGATTGATTTTCTCTATAAATGATTCATTGACGCACTTGGGGAACTAGTGGCCACTCGAGTTTAGTTCTTGAAATACTTTTATTTGGGTGAATACTTGATTAAGGTTACACCAAAGTCAAGGGAATTGATCAATAAAACTAAGTTCTGTGCTTTCGTAAAAGAAATATTAATTAATTGACAAAAAATATTCCATGAAAAATAGGTTTAATAATACTTAAACTGAATTATTTCCATATTTTTATCATATTTCTTTTATTTAATGCAGTGCTTCATTGCGAAAGTCTGCTGTGACATTCATCATTTTATTATGGCCATTCGTTTGTGGTATTTTTTCGAATTAATTTGAAATTGTTCAATCGACCACTAACTTTTACTGAACACTGACACTGAAATCAATGTTGAATGGCAAATGACAACAGCTGCGGATAGAGTCACTGCGGATTGTTAATTAAATATTGATTTAAATTTTCCACATAATTGCAATTAGTTAATGAATGTAGAGCCAGCTGTTGCAGTCCTGCCTCCCATATCCTGCCGCTGCCAGCCAGTCGAGTCTGATTCCGATTAAACATGGTGTCGGGGCAACATCAAAAACAGGAAAAGAGGCAATAACAGCCATTTGACGAGAAATCGAGTTCAGCAGCCATCGTTCGGCCTCAAAGTGGCACAGTGGTTGAGCCAGAATCAGCTTTTGTATAAATAAATATATATTATAACTTTTTGTGAGTTAAATAAATATATATTATAACATTTTGTGAAATAAATTCCCTGTTAATTCCTGTTTAATTGATTCGATCTGTCTTTCTTTATGTAAGTGAGAAAAAGCTTTATAAATATTATAAAAATCCTTATTATGTATCTCTTGTTTTAAAACAAAGCGGGATTATTATTCTTTATTATAAATTCAAATATTTGCTTAGCTTTATTCCAGTTTTCCCCCCTAAATTTTCCACTGTGCCGGTTGTTCTTCTCCTGACAGCAACGCCCTTTTGCTGTTCCCCTTTCGGGTTTCTGTTGCTGTTTCTGAGTCTGAATTTCCTCGACTCACTTTTCCCATGTCGTGGGGGCCTGATGAAAAGCCACTTACGCACAATTTTCACAACTCGAAAGCATTTTATTGATTGCACTTTAAGAACGCCGGGCTGAGGGCCAGGCGAAGCACTCATACGCCACGTTGGCAGCCATAACATACTGCTCTAGAGAGAGATTTTTCAGGTCCCCGTTCGGTATGCTATGTGCGTGTGAGTTGGGTGCGTTTATTGACTGTCGTTTTTAAAATTGAGTTTTTCTGGCTCTTACATTGGCCCCACTACCCCCACACCCTCCCCCGAAAAAAAAACCTCGGTTAAACTTTGGGGTGCAAAGGCAATTTAGCCCTCGAGGCCTCAGATTCAGCTCGGTTTCGGCCAGATGTATGCAAATGTGGACGGGGCTCGCCGGAGAAATCAAAGTCACTTTGGTTCATACTTTTCTTTCTTCGTTTTTCGGTTAGATAACACACTTGACTACGGCTGAAATTCCGTATTTTCCGGGGCTCCTTGCCCCTCGGGGTTAATTGTGCGAGAAGGCTAATGAACATGGAGCCCGGGCGGCATCTGACAGCTGCGTTCGAGCCTTGGCTTGTTAATTGTTTTTGAAATCGCTGAGTGAGCATTAATAAGATGTAAATTCGAGAGAAACTAGAAAAGTCCGGGGTCGGAGGTTTTTTAATTGGAAATTCGGGGGTTGGACTTCAGTCCTATGAATTATGAGTGGCAAGGTTTAATGGGAGGCAGGAGTAACTTTGATTGTTAATTCATATCGTAATTGGCAGCTTTGACGGTAATAGATTTATAATTGCAGGAACTTCTTGGTTATAATTGCTCAAAGGATAACTGTAGGGTTATATTTAAAACCATATTTGGTAAATTTTACCCCTTAGAATGTAGGAAAGTATATAGGATCCATTAGCTTAAATACGTATAAGACATATTAAATTAGTAAGAGGAGGAATACATTTCCCTCTTCTAACTGCTAGAAAATTAATTAATTAAAGTTCCAGAGACTGTCACAGCTCTCAGCCCATTTTTCGTATGCTGCCAATAAAGTTATTTATGCGAAATCAAGCCATATCCAGCTTCGATCTATCTCAGCACTATTCATTGGCCTTATATGGCTGTGCATTGTTTGCAAATCGCTTAATTATTGTTGATGGTATTTTATTGGGTCATGGAGCCATAAAAGCCGGTCAGATTCACGGTTCCTTTGGGCCTACGTCAATAGCGGTCGTCTCCATTTCCATCTCCCTGAAGCTCCATCCCCATCCCCTTCCACTGCCATTTTCCTTTTTGCCTGAATGTCACATTCTCCTAGTTGCCACGACCTAAAAGCATAAATTTCCCGTGGCTAGGCCAAAATCAACGCCAAATGCTCTAAACGCTTTGCTTATGATTTTTATTGCACGCACACAAGTCCGCAACTTATTCAGATACATATATATTTGTATATATATGTCGCCTTTTTTCACATACAAACTGTGTAGACATTTTGCCGCAGCCTTAAGTGCGAAAGCTGCAAAAGGCAAACAGAAAAAAAAGATGGAAAAAATAAGGATACCCCTGCCGATGACTTGTTTATGGCAGGCGACGGCCACGCCCCTTTATACTTTATATTTCGAGCGCCTATATGTGCGAGCACTTGGTTTATTTCATTAGGTTTCCTTTGATGAGCCGTTCTACATATTTTTGCATTATTTACAAGGGAATGTTTGGGCGAAGGTGATTCTCAGCCAAAATTATAGCACACTTTCTGGGGCAACGCAAGAAATTGTCTAAAATAGTGGGAGAATGGGCTTTGTTTTATATTTTTCCATGATTACATTTGTAATTTAAAAATATATTGACTTGATTTTTAAATAATAAAGGTTTTAATTGGATTTAAGGCAAGTTTCTTATATTTTATATTATTATTTCATCTTCTATTTTAAGGGTTTTCGTATATGTAGATTATTATTTGTTATCTTATATTAATATTTATATACTTAAAATAATAATGGTTTTTATTGGACTTAATGTAAGTTTCTTTTATTTTATATTATTATTTATACATTTCCTCTTCTATTTTAGGGGTTTTCGTATTTGTACATTATTATTTATTATTTTATGCTATTATTTATACACTTAATCTTCTATTTTAGTTGCTTTTGTATTTACTTAGATGTATTTCTGCTTAATTTATTAATCCATACACTTAAAAATTAATTATTTTATTATTTTATTTATTTATTATTTTATTTTAATTATTTATTAGTAATTTATCGACTCCCTTCACTGTTCGAATGAATCGAGGCTGTGTTTCTCACCTTTATTGGCACCTCGCAATAGCTATTTTTCGCGACGCAGCCGAGGGGCATGCGAATGGAATTCCCATTATATAGATAATATCGGAAAAGTACGTGGAAATGGGAGCGGGGCTGTAAATTAACTTTAAGTTATGCTGAGTATCTGCCATTCGTGGCTTCAGTTTGGCCTTATCTCGCTGCTGCTTTCTTCCGTTGGCACTTGCCAAACAATGTCAGTTTTCAACTTTTAGCGCATTTTTCAAATTAGGTTAGCGGCACAGAGGCGTGGGGCCGGGCATGGATGGGGGTAGCTGGGATGTAAGGATGTAAAAATGTGAGAGTGTAGGGGTGTGATGGTGTTGGCCCCAGTGAAAGTTTTCTTATTGTTTCGGGGCGGAAGGAAGAGGGCTTGGCTCGGCGGTAGGCTTGTTAGCATCCTTCCTTCCCGCGCTTCCTGTGTAACGAAAAACAAACCATCTGCTGCCCGTTTAACCTTAATGTTTCGGGCTAACCCAGAACCGCACCCTTCACACCCATAGCCTCATGCACTGAAAGAAATATTATACCTTTGGAAATTATAAAAAAAAATATTCAAAACGTGATGACTAACTTAATTTCGATATATAAACTTAAATATATAAAAAGAATATACCAATATTGAACTGTTCTTTCTGATTTGTTAAATCTGTTTAGAGCCTCTTACGAGTTGTTGGTTATAGAGTTCGATAAACTCTTTAAAAGAAGATTTTATTAAATATTAAATTTTGTGGAATAAATATATAACTTATTACGCTTTTAGTGCAAGCCATTGTAATATAAATAGTAAACAAGTACATGAAATAAATTAATTACATTTATGTATACAAATACCTAAATTATTATTTTTTTTTTTTTAAAACCACCAACAATTAAAATATTTTTTAAATTCCAAAAGAATTTATGAAGAAATCATTTTTTTTTCGGTGAACTAACACTTGCTCTCCGTTTTTGATGTGCACCTATTTTTCAATTCGTGCGCGTGAGCATCCTTCGTCCTGTCAGTTTCGAGTCACTTCCACACCCATTCCAGTGAAGGGACTTGACACTTGAACGTCATCGCGGAGAATTATCAGCGACTGCGTCAGCATCTAAATATAATGTCCACCTTTTCTACGAGAATCCCGGCTGGCCTTTGTTCTTGCCCATCTCTTGGCCATTCGTAGTTGGCCAAGTTTTATGTTCGCTTTTATGCCAACACGCACCGCTGAGCATTTGTTGTTCCCAGCATCAACATCACTCTAGTGCTGTCCTAATGAAATTTTTAAACGATTTCGTCTCACTTCACGGCCAGCAGCAGATTGAAGAGTGCGAAGTGCGGAAGGAGCTGTGAGGAAATATCCTGGAGATTATTTCTAGCTTCAGTCTGCGTGTCCTGAGCTAAGAAATGGTTACAAGGTTGAATTTAATTGGATTTAATTTACTATGCACAGTGGGGGCAGGAAATCAGAGCATCTATCAGCAGGTTTTATTAACGAGTTGAGATCATTTTGAGACTAGGTTTCTCACATGCAACTTTTTTACCCAAGTAAACAATTGAAATAAATGTTATCGATTTATCAGCTGACTACCTAAATATGATTTATACATTTAATTTAATGTGTAGGTCTCAGTGAAGTCCTTAAGTCAAAATAAAAGAACACAAATGTATAGTTACTTATGTTAAAGTTAATGAAAATAATATACAGAAATGCAGAAGTCCAAATATGGCCAATATGATATTTATGTCTTTATTATTTGGTGTCATATATCTCCAACTATGTCCGAAAGAGCTCATAATATGTTTAAAAATAAAAAAGTCCAGACATCAGCATATATAGTTTCCTCATATTAAGCTCCAATGAATCCTTTAATGAGTAGGAGAAAAATTTAATATATTTATCATAAGATTTCATTTATTACCTTTTTCAATAAAATAAATATAATTAAATATTATATATATTATATTTATCATTTTAAAGAAAAAATCAACTTTCCTGTCAGCATAGAAATAAATACTTTGTCTAGATAAAAAAGATATATAATAGTTTGCCTAGATAAAAAAGATAAATAATAGTTTAGATAGTTATGAGCTCCTACCGGTTTTATTACCTAATATTCCCTGACCGGCCACGATTAGTATGCGATTCTTTGGAGAATCACATTTCACCTTTAATTAAACATAATAGCCAAATAATTGATACCGAAACACTTCAAGGCGCAAAGATGATTGAAAATTTAAATGAACAGAAACACGCACACATGAGATCATAATACATGTGCTTTGCACCTGTGAAGGTGTGTGTTGAGATTGTGTTTGTGTTGTTATGGCTTTTCAGTTCGAGGGAGGCTGTCTGGGCCATAAATTCAGTCCTGCAATGGCTAAGAGCAGCCAGGAGCGCACAAGCACAGCTGGAGGGGCTTTAATTAGAACACCTGGCTAACTAACACAGCCACATACCTAAATATACACACAAACACAGAGACATTATCCGGTAATATGGTTAGTTTCCATTTATTTCAATTAAAAATTCAGTTTGGCCAAAGGGGAACATGCATAAATATTCATTGCTAATCACACTGACCTCACCCTGCCTCTCTCTCTGTCTCTGTTTATTGCAGCAAAGTATTTTGTGATGAAGTCCTGTGGAAGTAGCAACAACACGGCCCGTACAATTATAGGCGAGACTTAATTAAATGCTGCATCATTTGCAAACTGCAAAGGGGAATTCTTAACAATCGCAATAAAACTTTTGTCGAACAAAAGTAATTAAAGGACCTCGCACCCAATACCAATACACACACAGAGAACACCCAAACACCCAAACGCCCAGCAGCGAGCCAGCCTTCCTTGACGCTATGCGACAACAAAGTTGGTAAGGGGAGACGAGGAGCGGTGGCAGGAGTGCTAGTCCTGTACATGGCCAGAAGCCAGCTGACGCTGCCAGCCGCAAACAGCTAACAGCTAACATCGAGGAGGTGCCGCAGGACGCAGGAGACGAAGGAGCAGACGAAGGCCAGCAAAATGCAGAAGGAGAACAATGTCACGGCGGAGAATTGCCAATTTGTGGGGCCCTATCGCCTGGAGAAAACTCTCGGCAAGGGTCAAACTGGTAAGAGCTAGGATACCCAAAGTCCCTCAGAGGGTGGCTGCATCGAGTGGGCACCATCAATATATCTATTAGAGCAAATGCCATATTGGCATTGCATGGCCCTTATACTAGGATCTCATTTACTGTAATTACTTTAGCTGTCTGCTCTGATTTGCTTACTTGGCAAATATAACTAGGGAACTTTTTATAGTAATAATTGGATACTGAGGAAGGAATTCTATTTTGAAAATGATTTTTAATGGGATCTAAGCATAATTAAACCCAAAAAGAAACAAAGAAGAGGCCTTTAAACTAGGATCTCATTTACTGTAATTACTTTAGCTGTCTGCTCTGATTTGCTCACTTGGCAAATATAACTAGGGGACTTTTTATAGTAATAATTGGATATTGAGGAAGGAATTCTATTTTGAAATTGATTTTTAATAGGATCTATGCATAATTAACCCAAAAAGGAAACAATGGAGAGTTAGTCATTTAAAGTCTGAAATCAGCAAACCTTTTTGTTGACTTTGTTTTGAAACTTCCTTACCTTAATCTAGAAAGGGTTTGCCCAAGAACTTACTATTATTATCTCTATACTATATACCCTTCAAAATCCCGCCTTGTCATTATTGCATCCATCCTTTTATCCCTTTTAGTCCATATACTAGGATCTCATTTACTGTAATTACTTTAGCTGTCTGCTCTGATTTGCTCACTTGGCAAATATAACTAGGGGACTTTTTATAGTAATAACTGGATATTGAGAAAGGAATTCTATTTTGGAAATGATTTTTTAAAGGATCTAAGCATAATTAAACGCAAAAAGAAACAAATAAAACTAGTATAGTTAGCCAGTCAGAAGTTAAAAGTTAAAAGTTAGTTAAAGTCAGAAATCAGCAAGGTGGTGCCTTTTTGTTAACTTTCTCTTTAAACTTCCTGACCTTAATCAAGAAAGGGTTTGGCCAAGAACTTACTATTATTATCTCTATACTATATATCCTATATAATCCCGCCTTGTCATTATTGCATCCATCCTTTTATCCACTTGCAGGACTCGTCAAGTTGGGCGTGCATTGTGTGATTGGCAAAAAGGTCGCGATTAAAATAATCAATCGCGAGAAACTCAGCGAATCGGTGCTAATGAAGGTAAGTAGTTGCCAACGGAGGGGTCGAAGGTCATGACTCGGTGGAAAGTTTTACGCCGATTGTTGCCTTTCCTATTTGTTTTTTTTATAGCTTTGCTCTCTTTATGATTTTGTTTTCCCTTATTCCTTATTCCGGCTTTCTTGTTTTCCGTTTGTCTTCCACTGGCGTACGAGTCGTAAAAAATTGTGACAATAAAATTTGTTTTGCGGTTCCTTGTTTTATTGTCCTGCTCCTGGAAAGTGTGACGTGGCTGAAGTAAGCGGTGAAGTAGGGGGTGACGTAAGGCTTGTAAAAGTGCAGTCGAACTTTCGGCTATTCGGACCCACAGAGTTTCGGAAGGGGAAAATTATTTAAGGGATTTTTCGGGCTTGTGGTTTCCCCCGACTTGGGATCTTAAGTGTGCCAAAGTCGGGGCAAGTCAAAGACAAAGATATTTTGAGCCTTAAAGTACCCCAGACTTTTGATATTTGTGGCATTTTGCGAGCAACCCGACCCGGCTTTTACTTTAAGCCAAGGACACAAAGAGGTAATTTTCAGCTTTGAAGTATTGTACAAATATTCTTTAAAAGTCGAAATATGTGAGTTGATGGAGGAAGTTGAGCTTTGGAGTTTTCCAAACTCCTTTATTGTACTTACCCTTTTTCCTAATATTTATTTTAAAACTTAAGAAATACTTGCTCTTTTTCCTAATATCAAAATAATTGAATAAACTTAACCTATTTATTTTTAAATAATTTTATTAGGTCACGTTATAGAAGAGAATGTTCAATGCAAAGACTTGGGGAAGAGTAATTGTAGTTTTTCATTGTAAATAAATTCAGAGAGTCGTGCCTGCTGACCTACTCCAGAGTTTACTGGAGTAATTACATGCCATACAATTTATCTCTGGCAAATATTCATTAATTCCGTAATCGATTTTCTGCCATAATCCAGAGCACTCCACCACGTCTCCTATAATACGTGGCAAAGACTCCAAATAGAATTTCAGACTGGCCGCCATTTATTCGGCTTCAATAAAAGTCAAAGTAAAGCTTGAGCAATTTATCTCTTCCTTGCTGTCATAATAGACCCCCTCTACAAGGAGACACACCGAAATGTGGTGCACTTTTTTGTAGGACATTGAAAGGACATGGAACAAATTAGTGCGTGCGCCAACAAAGTAAAACAAAATTGACTAGCTTTTGGGGACAGGGGCTGGGCAGAGCTCAGACATGTAGGACAATCGAATGCACAAGGTGCTTGATGAGGTGAAGGATGTGGGAGCTGTGGGGCTGCGGTGGTGGGAATAGGGGTGTAAACGAGTATAAAGGACCGCCGACGATTGCGTGTGGTGTCCATGTTGTAGGGCCAGCTGGTCGGGACACGCAATGAGAAATTGGACGCCATACGGAGGACAACAATGGGCCATTATGACTGGCCAAGCACCAGGCACTTTGAATGCATTGTAAAGAGGTGCACTCTTAAAAAAAAGAGGGATAAATCTACTTTAATAGAAGATTTAATATACATTTTTATTTAAGCCATACTTAATGGTTTTTATTATGATTTTTATGAAGTAGCTGCTTAATGTATATATAACCTTTCTTGGCATTTTTTCTGAGTGCATTT
This sequence comes from Drosophila pectinifera, assembly GCA_008042775.1. NCBI lineage: Eukaryota > Metazoa > Arthropoda > Insecta > Diptera > Drosophilidae > Drosophila > Drosophila pectinifera. The sequence goes on from VNKC01003064.1 coordinate 68,895, forward strand.
TATGGGGATCAAGCTCGGCTACATTGTCGATAAGTCGATTAAAATCGTTTATTCCTCCACTCCGCTCCTCTCTCTGCCCTCAGGTTGAACGTGAAATCGCCATAATGAAACTAATCGATCATCCGCACGTCCTTGGCCTGAGCGACGTGTACGAGAACAAGAAGTATTTGTATTTGATATTGGAGCATGTATCCGGCGGCGAGCTCTTCGACTATCTGGTGAAGAAGGGTCGCCTCACGCCAAAGGAGGCGCGCAAGTTCTTCCGGCAAATCATCTCGGCCCTGGACTTCTGCCACTCGCACTCGATTTGGTAAGTCCCTCTTCTGGCCAGAAACTCCTGGAGTCGAACTGCAATCAATATGGGATTATTTATTTTGCGGGGCCACAGCCATCGGGACTTGAAGCCGGAGAATCTGCTGCTGGACGAGAAGAACAACATCAAGATAGCGGACTTCGGGATGGCCTCGCTGCAGCCGGCCGGGAGCATGCTGGAAACATCCTGCGGCAGCCCCCACTACGCGTGTCCGGAGGTTATACGGGTGAGTCCTGCCTGGTTGAATAATGGCCATAAAATTGCTTTCGTAGCTCCGCTTTCAGCACCCCTTCCTAGCACTGAGATATACGAACGCATAAGCGTCAATCAAGGCGGACTTTTTAGCACATTTTCAGATGCAGCAATGGCTGCGGCAGTGGCAGGAATCAGTGGAGGTGGCAGCATCCTGGAGTCGCTTTCCTATGCAAATTTCGTCAGGCTCCCTTCTATGCAAATGCATCCTTGTCATGTGCGCATATGATTTCCCATCTCTGGCTGCGACACATCCTGCGCTACACTCTGACCAATCAAAGTGTCACTTTGTCCTTGAATTCTTTGATTCGGTCCCTATTTCTAAGGAGAAAGGAAGTTTTCATGATAATATCTTGATTTTGGCAACTACTTTTGCTTGAAACATAAGCTAAGCTTTACTTTCTTATAGAAAATGCTTGCTTGAATATGTTTATTTAATTTTTAAATATGTTTCAAACTTAAAACAGAAGATTCTCCCTGATTCTTTTCTTCAAGTGTGTATTGCTGCACTTCCCTCACGCAGGACATGCTGCAGCTGCAGCTCCTGGGGAAGCTTCATGCTCCTGCGCCCGTAATAAATTCATAAGGGGAATTTTAAAATATCTCCTCGTGCCGACTTATCATATATAGCCCGGCCGGGCTATAAATCTGAGTTGCTACGTGATGTTTAGCTTATCTATACGTACATATATGTATGCACTCTCTTTTATAAATATTCAGCAGAGGCAGCAGCCAGGCGGGGAATTGGTAGTTCGCCCCACCTCCTAATTGATGTCTGCTAACCAAATCTGCGCCTGCAAGGGGGAAACCTTGACAATTTGTAGGGGAACATGGCGGGGAAGGCCCGTGTACTCAATCACTTAAGTGGTCGTTTATCAATCTTTGGACGGCGGCAGGGGTTTAAGCCACAAGAAAGGCCTCAAGCCGGTTTAGGGTTACCTACAGAAGAACACAAAGGTCGGTTTGGGTAATCGTGCGAACACAACGGGTATAATCTTACAAATTGGAGTTTTGAGACTTATGCTGTAATTGGAAAATGTGTTTATGAGTAATGCTCGGTTTGGGAAAATGTAACTTTTGACGGGGAATACGTGAGATACTTAGAAGGGTGAATGAGCATTACCACTCTATTCAGAGACAAATGAGAAAATGAGAAATAAATGAGAGCTTTATGATGGATGATAAACAAGGGAGTTATGATACAATAAAGTTTCGTTGTAGGTTGAACCTGTGCAACATTGATTAAGCTCAACCTGAATGGGCTAAACATGTTCCGAGCAACATCTTCTCATCAACATATTCTCGGCAACATATTCTTTTGCATTCCGCCATGTTAGATTTAAGTTTTTTTAGATTTCTTTCTTGCTTGTGTTTTAAACAAGAATTTAAACAAATCTAAATATGGTGGTGCAATAAATTAAAATTGCATTTGAGTGAGTAAGAAATATAACGAAATGGCTAGATATGAGAAAAAGCTGTTTACAATTTATGTAATATTCTATTAAAATTATCAATGGTTAACAAATATTTATTTAATTATAAAACTTGCAAGTTTTCGCCACAAAATCTCAATCTCAATCTAGTTTACATTCTGTGCATACTCCGTCTTTGCCAGTAGAGGTCGGGTAGAGAAATTTGCTGACTCGCTTTAGACACCACTAATCTATACCAAATAAACTAATAAACATTAAATAAAAAGTACAGATTTTTCGCTACTGTAAATGATAAATAAACTCGCTTGTCGAGCATTAAAAATTGCCCACCTTCGTGCTTAAAGATTTACCCGTTTGCTTAAAAAAAAGGGGGGAATTGGAATTCCATAGTCTGTAATTTACAGTCGTGCTGCAATTACATATTGTGTTTTCTGTGGTGGGCAACAAACTGCGAGTCATTGTGCCATTTACCTGCCAAGTCAATAACCGTCCCCCGGGAGAGGCAGAGCTGGGAACTTGGCATTTGATGGACACGTCAATGGACGTCACCGAGTTGAACGGACTGGACAGAATCTACCCCCTTTTGGGTCTTTAAATAGGAAAGAAAACGAGAAACTTTTAAATTAGTAAACCCTCCACATTGGGGCTTATAACACTTTCCATACGAATGGGGTTATCGCTGAGAAGGGTGAAAGGTCCTAACGATTTGGGGCCACGCACAATGGCCAATCGAATTTCCAAATAATCAAGCTGAAAGCAAACATAAATGAAATGTCCCCGGCAAGCAAACAAAAAATATAAGCAAACAGACAGACAGACAGACCAACAGACACACACTCGCCCTCGATAATGTCTCCATGTCTCAGTTACTGATTTTCCTTCTCCATTTCCCCATTTTCCCATTTTCCAGGGCGAGAAGTACGATGGCCGCAAGGCGGATGTCTGGTCCTGCGGCGTTATCCTGTACGCCCTGCTGGTGGGTGCGTTGCCCTTCGACGACGACAACCTACGCCAGCTGCTCGAGAAGGTCAAGCGCGGCGTCTTTCACATACCTCACTTCGTGCCGCCCGACTGCCAGACGCTGCTCCGCGGCATGATCGAGGTGAATCCGGACCGGCGGCTAACGGTGAGTCATCCACATCCCCGTACACATCCCCATCCAAATACACCATCTCCGCCCTCAACCACGCCCGAGGCCAAGTGCAGCAGCGGTGACCCAACAAAGCCCATTCGAGCAAATGCTTCTCTGACTGCATGCACTCAAAGAAAAACATTGGTTTATCACAGAAGCAACCATAACATTTCGATATAAATACGGAGATTTAAAGCATCAACTCCTTAAGTCTCCGTAATTAAATCGAAATGTAATAATGTTTCTGTGATAAATCAATGTGTTTTAATAGTTTAAATAGTTTATTATTATCGCACAACTCGGTACATATTTAGACCAATTTATCGATGATTATTTACATATATTTTTAATTATTATGAATAATAAACTATCCGAGAATATAACTTCAGTTGTTGGCAACATTTATAATTTTATAATCTTATCGATATATAAATAGTTTATTATTAACGCACAACTCGGTACATAGCTTGATCAATTTATCGACGATTATTTAAATTTATTTTTAATTATTATGAATAATAAACGCTTCGTAAATATACCTTCAATTGTTGGCCATACTTAAAATTTTATAAAGTCAACAAAATTATTTATTTAAAGGTTAAAGGCTAACTAAAAATGCAGTGTAAAATGTGTGCTTTTTCTGCGTATGGGGTGGTGAGTCATTTGGAAGCCACCACCGGGCTTTTGTTGGTTTTTGGGTCAGCATGTTGCTCAGCTATTTACCCAGCCCCCTTGAAATTCCTCCCTAAAAACCAGTTTTTGCTTTACTTTTTTCGCCCACCGAATATACACATATCCAGCTGGCTGAAATCAACCGCCATCCCTGGGTCACGGCTGGCGGCAAAGGTGAGCTGGAGCTGGAGCTGCCAATGATGGAGGTGGTGCAGACACATGTCATTCCCACAGCGACCGCGGTGGATCCGGATGTGCTCAACGCCATTTGCTCCCTGGGATGCTTCAAGGAGAAGGAGAAACTCATCCAGGAGCTGCTCAGTGCGAGGTGTGTTTTAATTAACGTATAAATTCACTTAGCAAGTCACTTTAAACGTTATTATCTTAAAGTTTGAGCCCTAGGCAACATAAAGACCACGGGTCTTTATTTCATTAACATAAATAACATAAGATAACATATATATTTACTTTTCCACTGCAGTCACAACACGGAAAAGGTAATATATTTCCTTCTGTTGGAGCGGAAGCGGAGAAGGCCGGCGCTGGAGGATGACGATGAGATTGCGCAGAAGTCCCGCAGCGAACTGGATGCTGTGGATCCGCCGCGGAAGCGCCTGGACACCTGTCGCATCAATGGGACCAATGCACCCAGCTATGGACAGATCTCGGAGGGTTCACCGCTCACCCCAAGACGACAGGCCTTTAAGTAAGTGATCTCCAGTAATAGTACCCTGTTTATTTAAACAATTAACTTAATATCTTAACCCCACAGCTTCCGCTCGTACAGCAGCACTCGAAACCACCAACGACGCTCGCCCACAACAGTGACCTCGTCGGTGCGGAGCTCCTCATATCACAGTCCGACGCGCTGCAACTCCCCGATGAGCTCTGCCCAGCAGCAGGCGAATGCCATCTCGCGCCCCTCCTCGCCGGCGGCGGGAACGCGCCACTCCACGTACAGCGATCGGGACCGCAGCGGCCACCACTCGTCCGTCAGCAGGACGCCGTCGCACAGTTCCCAGAAGAGCATCGAGGGCGATGTGGTTGTGGTGCGGGAGCCGCGGATAGAGCGGCGCGATTCACTGCGTCAGGAGCGCGGTGGAGGTGGACCAGGATCGCCAAGGGATCGAGGAGAATGCGGCATTCCGCCAGGCAGTCCGGGCGGCAACTCCAGCGGATCCACATCCGCCTCACCGTCGGTGCACCATCGTGCCAACTCAGGTCCGACCATTGCCATTATGTTCCACGATCCAGAGTCGAATAGTGGTGTGTGCATGCCCCTTAGAAACCCTGTAGAAGTCCCAAAAGATCATATGAAATGGAGAGGCATTTGGCCATATTCGATCTCATTTCATAAACAAGCTAAAGCCGATATGTTTGCAAGTAAAGTCTATATTTTCCATTAAATCAAGTTCATGTCAGTTAAACCCTTTAAAAGATTAACTTGATATTGACACGATATAGAATCACCTTCGAAATATTTCGCTTTGGCTCCAGATCTTATATTTTTGGTGTGAACTTGTGCCTGAGTAATAACCGATTTAACTTCCTTGCAGTTGTGAATCCCAATGGGTCGCCCATGATGAACAACAGCAGTCCGGGAATGCCCGGCTCACCTTGCAATACACCTGGTGGTCAGCTGTGGAAAACGCGACTCACCAACATCAAGAACAGTTTCCTTGGCAGTCCGCGTTTCCATCGCAGAAAAATGCAGGGTATGTGATACTGGATAAATAATAAAATTCTAGGAATATTACTTATAATTAATGATGCAATATTTTAGTTTCTGCCGATGAGGTGCACTTAACGCCCGAGTCCTCGCCGGAGCTGACCAAGCGTTCCTGGTTCGGTAATCTCATAACAACCGAGAAGGACGAAACCTTTACTATTTTGGTGAAGGGGAAACCCATCGCCACTGTCAAGGCGCATTTGATACACGCATTTTTATCTGTAAGTAAAAATTCATAATAAATCTATACAAATTCTCATAAACCTCTCTCTACTATCAGATGGCTGAACTATCGCATAGTGTGGTGTCGCCCACCTCGTTTCGAGTGGAGTACAAGCGGAATGGCAATGGACCCGTCATGTTCCAGCGCCATGTCAAATTCCAGGTGAGTGTACCAGCCTTCCACGTTGGGCTAATGTCGCTAATGGTTCTCGAACACTTTCCAGGTTGACATCAGTGCCATTTGCAAACAAGGCGACATAGCAGATATGTTGTTTGCTTTGACATTTACGCTGCTATCAGGTAAACAAAAAGAGCCATCATCGCACTCAGTAAACAGCCCAATTGAGCTCCCTGCTCCCCCTTTCACAGGTAATATTCGGCGTTTCCGTCGCATTTGCGAGCACATCCAGTCCCAGGTGTGTTCCAAGCGGTTCCCGGGTCCCAGCAGTCCGCCGACGGTCACCAGTGTCACTCAGGCAGTCTCCGAGAGCTCCTCTTGCGGATCGGTTTCCAGCGAGAGGTTATCCTACAAGCGACAGGTGGTGAGTGCTTTCGACTTGAAACAGAAATTTAAGCGGGCTTAAAATCAATTTTAACTGAGTCTTTAAGAAAGCCACTAAATTTGAGATCTTGAATTTATTTACTAATTTTTAAAGCCCCTGTTTAGACATTATTTAAATTGATTTCAAGTCCTCAACGATTTCTATGGTTTATATCTTTATATGTATATGGTTCCCAACTAACTGAATCTCTTTCAGATCGAAAGCGATATGGAGAACGATTCGATATTCTCTTACAAGTCGGGCAACGGCCGTCGGGCATCGACCACAAACAATAATAATGCCAATCCCGTTGACATTCCCGGCAGTCCCATAGCAGTACGATCCAAGTATGTAACATCAATAAAATTACTAGTTAATCCTTTATCTAATCCTTTACTAAAGATAACTAAATTTAAATAAATTAAATAAACGCAATATATTACCTTAAACTTCAAGAAAACAAACATGTTTCAAATCCAGTTTCCATTTAGATATGAAAATGATTTTATAAATATTTAAAATCATCTAATTAATATCACAATTATTATTTATTAAATTTCCAAAGACTCATAGTTTGAAGATCTTTTTATAATTATTTTAATATTTCTAGGAAACATTAAAATGCAATTAACAGGGCATTTTAAATTGAATAGACAATTCTTAAGATAAAATGGTTTATTCTTATTAGTAGCTTTAGGATAGTATTTGAAAAGCATATTGTGCTGTTGAAAGTTAACCGAAAATTAATGCTGTTCTCAGAAAAAACAAATATAATTTTAAATATATTAATAATAATTAAATACTAATAAATCTCTGTTGTTTTCCAGCTCTGAGACCGCTGAACACGAACGCAACCGCGAGCTGCAGAGTGAGCGTCAGGCGACAACGATGTCCGGTAGTGCAATCGCATGAGAATTATTTCTCTGATTTAGTTACATTTTTCACCAGGATCTTAGTTTTGATATGGCACTAGTCACCAGAAACCGTAAATACCAAATATTGTATTCCAACTAGAGGAAGAACCAGCATTCGCTGGCCACAACCCAAAGAACGTTTTTTTCCTAAAAAACCATCCGCCAGAGATCTTCAAAAATAAGTAAACACTCACGAAAAAACCCGAATAATATACCAAAGCAATAATAGTGGAATTTATATACACTAGCAATATAATGAATCTGAGATTTTGAATGCAGATCGATTGAACAGAACTTTGCTAGCTGATCTAGCTTTTATCGAACTTGATTTTCTAATTATTGTTGATTTTTTTGAGTGACTTGACTTTTTGTGATGTTCTTTTTGATGGACATTGTTGCCGCCGCGCCTAAAAAGCTTGCAAATATAAAACACCGTGTAAAAATATACAACAAATCGAGGAAGACAAGAAGAGAGAACAAATCAAGTTAGCACTAGCCTAAGTCGAACCAGTTATTCTAGAGTCATTTTCTTTACCTAGCCTAGGCCTCAAATTTAGCTACGCAAATGGGGGTTGCTACTCATGAAAATTCGCCGACGATTTGTATAGAGTGTATAAAGGATATTACGCAAATGCACTGATCTTTAACTACTAACTAAAAGGAAGCAAAATAATGATATGAAACTTCAAAAACCGAACAACTTTTGCATTAACTTAGCGTTGCTGTTTTTCTAAAATACAAATCGATATAACTATTTTGCTAGCCACTAAACATGAACCGCTGAAGCGAGACGAAAAACGCAAACTATTTTTCCTAAATAACAAAGAAATACTATATAAAATCGCGTCAACTTTCAACCTTCAGACAAGCATATATGACGATCAAAAGAGTGTTGTGCGGTAGAGGAGCTCGAGATGATAGATGAGCAGATATTGACAGACATTTATGATGTACATAAGGATACCGAATAACTAAGCAACGGCACAGCAAATGGCTAATAAACGATATACAGCACATTAAAGTAACGAAATTTAAAAAGGAAAGAAAGGAAAACAAAACCAAAGAACAATATATATTTTGCATGGGCGTAAAGTAAAGCTTTCTTAACCAAATACTTGTATAAATAAATTGGGACGAAATATATATCTATGTATAGAGTGGATCGGGGATTGTACAAATTGTTGAGTTGCACCAGAGGCAAAAAATACCTAGGAGAGAAATTCAATTGGGTTTGTACGTATATTTTTATTGGAAAGAGTAGGCTTGTACTAAACCCAGCAAGCTGTCTAAAAATGCACAAATCGCAATGCTATCGTCGAGTCGAGATAGTGTTTCCTTCAGTCTGAAGAGCGTTTCGCCAGGCAACCCCACAAAACAATCACATTGAATCGTTCCTTCCCCGCCCTCATAGTTTATAGCTCTTATTCGTTGAAAACACCCAAGCCAATCAATCAGAGAGTTCTTTCTATAACACATACGATAATTTGAAACTAAAAGACTTAAGAAATCGACATAAAGCTAATGAAATCCAAACAAAACCGTCCATTTATCCACTTAAAGCTAACAAACAAAATGTAAAGGCAACTCAGCAATTTGTGGAATCAGCTGGAAACGAGTGTAAAGGGAGCCCGAATAATGTATGTATACTGATACTGTAAAAGGATATAGATCTATACTGAAACTGTGTATGACAGCAATATCAAAATAGTCAGATGGAGAATAAGATGTGAAAGCGGTACGATACTAAAACGTGATTAGAACAAATATTAAACCACAAATTACGAGTTAATAAATGCTTAATGACAAACCAAGTAAGGTCGCGTAAAACCTAACAAATATATTAAAAGGCGAAACCTATTAATAAAATCAAGTATTGAGGAACACACTCCACGTACACACACAAAACTCAAACGACAAACAACAAAATCATGCAATAATATTGAAATGAAATTACTTTTTAGCATTAACTACGATACACCAAATTATTTATCGCTCATCATATGGAAGATACTCAAGAAGAAAACGCATTTAAGCTGAACATACATTCAAAATTAAGCTCACCGACTTGAAGAGAGAGATGGCATTCATATATTTATACATGCATATATCATATACACACCGATCACGGAACTCTTTATATACAACATATACCATATATTATATTCCGTGTTTACTTTCATATACAAGAACAAAGCCCCAGCATACCCAACATATACGAAGTATACATCTATATGCGTCGCCCCATTCGTACATCCATATATATTTACACACAAGCGCATTTAATACGAGTTACAAGTACATTCGTCACCAAAACAAAAAACCACACAAATGGCTGGTTTTGTATCATAAGAAATGTAAAAATCATATTTTCCACTTGATACTAAAGTCGAATTATAAATACTAAACCTTAACTTAACCAAAACGCTCTGCATACTAAAAACCGATCGCAGTTTCGAGGATAGTCGACGATAATTGCTTTATACGGGAAATACTCAAAGGATCCCAATACTCAATGCTGCATTATGCTGCTGCCACGCCTACCTTTTTACCTTAACTGAAGCCTATACATACTAGATGATCAACCAAATTTTCGCGCTCTTCTCATCCTCAAACTCAAACTCTCACTCGAACTCAACAACATAATCACCACCAAACCCAAGAACTAACTCATTTTAACTGCTTCACTCAGTGCATGATGAGCAGCGAATATTTGCGCCGAGATAATTTTATATGCAACGTATACATATTTCTATCTATAGTATATATATACACCCCTATATATATATACACGCATTATACACCAGAGCAAGCGCTTTACTTCAAATGCAAATGCAAATCCAAATGCAAACGCAATGCAGGAGATGTTTATTACTCATTACGAAATAAACGATTCGAATACTTATTAAAATAAATTTAGAGGGTAATGTTGTGTATTGTACTGCGCTTTTTACGTTGTTGATTTGGTTCCCCCCTTAGGTTCCTCCGTATTATTGTAATATTGTAATTAGTTCTGCAAGTGATTAAGGCTAAGTTATATACAGCATTGTGCGCTTTGTTTTGTATCTTCGGATATAAGTTGAAATGATTGTATTTTGTAATTTAATTTTAAGCTCGAGGAATCGCGTCTGAGGTGGTGGATTCACGGATGAACCATAAAAGAGATTAATATTGAAACCAACATTCTCGTGTAGGAGAAACAACAAACCAAATAAGAAGAAACCAAACAAAAGTGCATCTGTTATTAGGTTAAAAGAATTATTGATATTGTTTGCAAGAAAATGTGTGAAATATATATATATATATATATATTTAAATATAAATTAACATACCACTTAGCATAAAAACAAACAGTGAACAAAAAGCGAACAACAAATTGTAATTGCAATTTAAAAATAAAATTAATATTTCAAATAATAAGAAAGAGGTTTTATTGGGTTACAATAACTATTAATATTAATAATATTATTAATATTTATTTTTAAAGGGAAACATTTTAGATAACAGAAATAGGTCTTACATTTTGAATTAAATTAAACTAAAAATAAATTAATGATTATTCATCTACCTTAGAATATACTTGAAACATAGATTTTATTTTATTAAAATGTAGATTACATTCTTCTTTCTGATATAAGATCCATCCTCATCAGGAGTTTTGTGTGAGGTATCTCTTTAAGTTGTTCACTTAACATCTCGATCCATCCCACTGTGCCCACTGTGCATCCGCAATGGATTACGTCACTTGCCGTGTCTCTTTCGGATGGAGGCTGACCCTCTCGGCTCATCAGCTGTTCTTAGGGGCGCAGGACAGACAGCTGGCGGGGGCATGGCTGAGGGGATGTGGGCCAAACACCGCATGCATTTTGCGGCAATCAGCTGTGGAGCTTTCGGCACTCGGAAAGCTGGTCGGTCCAAGGAGCTTCGCGGAGAGCCGGCGTGGAGCTTTGGCTCCGAAAAGACGAACAATGGACGACATCGAAAAGCAAGCGGCGCACCACAGCCATTTCGGTGTTCGCCTCGCCTCGTCATCCTGCCGTTCCGTTATTCCGAAAACGAGCTACGAAAATGCATGAGAAGGAAAACTTGGTCAGTTGAGGGCTCAGTTCGGGTCGGGTTTGCAATTCAACAGCACTGCGAAGGCGGATAGATTCGCTCGTCACCACTGCGACGACGACACACGGGCCAAACAATAAGCGCCAGCCAGCGTAGTAATATCGACTTCACCTCTCCAGATATATATACTATATCATCACCGTTCGTCGTGGTGCCTAAAGTAAGAAAACGGAATAAGAATCGGAATTAAAATACCATCCCAAGTGCCATCAAGCCGCGCACCTTGAGGGTGGCCACCAGTGTGTTTCGGGAAATTATTGAAAAACGCGTGGAAATTGCAATGTGCGATATTAAGTGTGCAGTTGTGTTTTGAATTTTTAAAAGTCCCCAAAACCAAACGTGTTTCCATCTTCTTCTACTTTTTTGTGCAGTGAGTGAGTGGTGAGCGAGTGAGTTATGTAAAGCTTTGGTGTTGGGTTCTTTTGGTGTTCCGTCGAGGTTCGGGCTCACAGCCAACAATAACAATAACCGCAACAACAACAATGCCAACAACGGGAATTGCAACCAATCCAAAACGGGGTGCGTGTGAAGCGACAATAGGCGTTTCAAGATTGAGTGGCTTAAAAAAATAACGGTAATTAAAAATTAAAGGCGAGAGAATTAGTAAGCCGAAGCATGGGATTCAAAAACAAGGTGGCTTACGGTTACTACTTGCATAAAAATATAAAGTTGCGGTTAAATGCGAGCTGAAAAATGCAAGATTGAAATTACTTATGATAGTGAGTGTATAAAAAGCAGAAATTGTAAAAAAATGTTTATGTGGCGTTTTAAAAAATTATGACTCTTATAAAAGTGTGGCAAGAAATATTCAGATGTGGAAATGCATATGATATGAAAAAGATTCAGTGGTGGATTATGGTTACTCTAAAAACTAAATTAAATAAATGAATTTGGCTTCTCAAGAAAATCCTTAAAGAAAATAAAAACAAGAGTAAAAGTGTCTTACAATATAATTAATTATACACAAAAGGAAAAGGAAAATTGAGAAGTGAAAATTAAGTATACGCACATGTAGTCACAAAAACGCAATATTAAATACATGATCAAGTTTCGATATAGAAATAAAACAATAAAATATCAACTAAAAGCTCAAGCAAAGGAAATTCAAAGTTCTTTTATTCAATAAATAAAACATACTTGAGTCTAAAAGGTTAAATAAAAGAAATCAATTAAAGGCAAACTCCAAAATGAAATGAAAACATATTTCTGCTGCCGCCGGAACCCATTTTAAAACAGTAGTAAAGTCAGACTTATAACTACAAAACCTTATGTAAATCCTTTAAATACTGGCCACGCCATGCTAGGTAAAATCAATCAAAAGCCCTTGAGTCTTTTCAATCCCTCGTAATTAGTCCATTGAGGGGGCTATATCATAACACAATCAGTTTGGGTATCGGCATCAATTGCCAATTATAACTTGACAATAAAATCGCCAAGTGTCCGCATGAAGATCCCAAAACACACACACACGCACACACCAGTCAATTCGCTTTTAGCGGTCTCTCTCCGACTATTTTTAGTTGCACTTGCTTTCCTTCTTTCTTGTTTTTGTTGCATTTTTTTTACTTTGCTCAATATTAGTGTCAAGGTGCAGCCAGTGCATAGAGACAGAGATGGAAATAGAGTCTGAGACAGAGAGGGCGACAGCGGAGCCAAAAGAACAAGACACGAAAATGAAGAAGCAAGAATGCTGCAGTGGAGTGTCTCGATATAGAGATACCCTGGTACTAGGATTAGAGGGAATGATGCACTTACATTTCGGTATTTTAGATACCCATATAAAGTGTTTGCTACACAAGCATTCCCCTACAGCAGATCAGTTATTCTTTTTTCTTTTAAAGTCTTCTACAGTTTTATTTATTCTTTAGCAAGTCTAGCATACCCAATAACTCTTCGAGTAAAGGGTACACATATAAGAAACCAAGGGAACGGAGAGCGCGAGAGGGCGGCGCCGACATCGCGAGAAAGCAACACACGAAAAGGTGGCTATCAAAAAATAATAAAAACAACAACACAGAGAGCAGGGGACCCGAAAGGGGGGGTGGCGAATTAGGGGATGCCGTCGAGTGGTTGATGGTGCCGAGGGGTTGGCTCCTTCAAGACTTGTCACATCGAACAGAAAGAAATTGAATTTATGTCTTGGGTGGGTTGCCTTCAATGACAATTAGGCTGCCATATAGCCGCAGAGTCGGCGGGGCCTATATTTGCTATATATGCTGGGGTATCGCCTGAAATGCTGAAAGCTGAGGTAACGGCCATACGTATAGGTATAGGTTGAGGAATAGGTAACGCCAAAAAACGTAACGACGGAACCGTGGCGCGTGTTTCGCTCGGAAAGGTAAATCGCGTTAGCAACAACAACGACAACAGCGACAAGGATACGCAGGACTTAGCTTTCTGGTTTCTGGTTTCAGCTTTCAGGTCTCAGGCGACCCACATTACTTAAATTACGAACTACACGCAAAGTCGCCGAAAGCCCACACACAACTGGGAAAAGTCACACACGCTGGTTAGTCATTCCGGCAGCCAGTCAGTCAGTCAGTCAGTCAGTTCGTCAGCCCATCAGTCTGGCAGTCGTTCATCCAGTCAGTCAATCATTAGCCAAAATGCCTCATGAGTCAGCCAGTATGTGAGCTACACTTGCGCAAATCTTTAAGTCCAGACTTGAAATGTAGATTGGAATTAAGCTTCCTTGGAGTTTTTATTAATTTCCGAATAAGATGTAGTCTAAGGATGATATACACATTATAAGATGTAATATTATAGAGCAATTTTTGAAAGGAATTAATGAAAACAAAGTCTCAATCGAAGCAATATATTTATATTATGCTCTATAAATAAAGTCTCACATCTTTCAGATTACGAATCTCTCATTAAACTGTCTTTTTTCCAAATTAAAATATATTTAATATAATAAACAGTTTAGTTCTTAAACAATTTTTATTTTGAATGAATTTTTAAGTCCCCTCTAATATAATATTTTTCTGAGTGCAAAGTCCTTGTCGAACGTTGCGTGCCTTTGGGTGGAGCCTCCTTTAACAGAAAGAGTAGATGGGAACAATAGGATATATACTGCGGATGGGGAGGAAGACATGTTGCATATTTCTGGGCGTGTTGGCTGCTAGACAAAAATGCCGTTTTCAACGAAATTCCCGGCATTCCAATGCCGTGTTAAGGACAGACATTGAAACCGAGGCATTTGTCTGACCGCAGTAATGAGATGAAAAAACACCAGAATATACTCAACATTATGTGTACGGACGGGACGGACTAGAAACGAATTTGTTTTCACAAAAAACACAATTAAATTCAATTTGGTGTGAAGCGTCGGCGGGTGTTCCTTGTTTTTTGGCTTGTTGAATTCGGAATCGCACTCACACACATGGTATTTTGTTAGGTTTTGCTTTGGTCGGGTGCTTCGCATTTTTGCATTTCCCCTTTGCGGTGCTTTGGTTTATTTTTAACACATTTTCGCGAAAGCGTGTGAAAATTTGCTAGCTTTCTTTGTTACATTGTCTGACCGAGCAATGTGATAAGAATATGGAAGAGATCATTTATCATCATAATTCCGATAATAAATTTCCCAAAAACCGCACTATAAACGAATTTTAGTGCATCTAACTTTTTGTTGTAATTACTTCGAGATGAAATGCGATTTGTATGCACACCATTGCCGAATGATGCTGGCACCAAAGTTATTTTTATTTAATCTCATTTTATTTAAGCGTACCATTTTCACGCGCATTCGCCTGGCAATAATCTAGTACATAAATAAATAAAAATAGTTCATTGAGGCGAAAGACAAACACGATTTTTACAGTCTTTGCCATCGTTGGCTCCTACACATGTCCCTCGGTTGTACGAGCTTGTAAAAGGCAAGCGGCGGACGGCAAAGAGGCGTGTAAATATGGCCCAGAATAGGAAGTGCAAGAATTATTTATTAATGAATCGCGCTGGGAAAACGCGAGTGCACAAATGAGTGATGGATGAGGAGGTTGAGTTCCAACGGAATGAATAATTGAAAAATGTTTGGCGAGCGGAATTTGAGGGAAAATATTTACTAGAGAATGGGAATCGAATTAGTTTGGTTTCCGGGAACTATTTCAGGGAAAATAACAAATGTTCTTTGTTCTTTTTAGTTTTTACTAAATATTTCTCTGAATAGCCCCCCTCTAATTTAATTTTCAAGCTTTCTCTCTTTTGAGTTTAAGTTATTTCACCGCAAATAAGCTTTGTTTCTTCTGGATCACAACTTTAATACCCGCTTTTACCTTAATTCCGAAAACTTTATCTGTGCTCTACCTCATCAAGTTTACCAGATGCCATTATAAATTTGGCCGAGCCCGCTGCCTGTCGCCGGCAAAGACTTTTATCTGGGGCTTGGGCTCCAGCAACGCTTTCCTCAAGTTTCCATAAGTTTCCGCCTCGAGGAAACTGTTTTCTAGACTAACTGCTTGGCAAATTGCTGCCACTTACATAAGCATCTCGACCATCACTTACTCTCGTGTAATACAAAATACAGAACATACCCAAAAAATGCTAAGAAATACAAAAAGTTCTGACCAAAAAGCGGCGCCAAATGAGCAGAAGAAATAAAAAAAAGGCATTGGGAAACTTTAGCATACATCGCAGGGCAGTTAGGACTTCAAAGTAAACAGAACAATCGTAAAAAGCGAGTGCGAATGTGGAAGGAAGACGTGAAATAGGTATAAAAAGGCAGGGCGAAATAAAGCGAATCACATGGTGTAACATAAAGCGTCAGAAGTTGGCCAAATAAGGCGACGAAACGCGAGAAGAGGGGCGTAATTTCAAAGGACCCAACACCAACCAGCGGCACTAAAATCAAAAGGAAAACAACACAAAAAAATATACATTTCAAAGTGTCGTTCGTCGTCGTCGTCGGCAGTTCGTTCGTGCTCGTGTTCCGTGTTTGTGTGTCGTTCTTCGTTCGTCGTTCGAGTGTGTCCTTGCAACTTTCGGTTAAGCCCCTCACGCTCACTCGCCCCCTCACAACCCCTCTCACTCACTCCTCGGTCCTTTATTTTGGCCAGCGGCAATAGCACATAAGTTGCAACAAGCTAAGTAACAA
Source organism: Drosophila pectinifera (assembly GCA_008042775.1). Lineage (NCBI taxonomy): Eukaryota > Metazoa > Arthropoda > Insecta > Diptera > Drosophilidae > Drosophila > Drosophila pectinifera. Next base: position 85,306 of record VNKC01003064.1, read on the forward strand.
CAGGAGGCGAAAACAACAACCAAAGTAACATAACCAACCCGCAAAAAAACACACCCATCATTGTTAGCGGCCTGAAAGGCGTTGCCAGATAAAACCACAGCTCCAGCAACAACGAGAGCCGCCAGCAGACAACAGGCAACAATCCGCCCAAAGGGCCAAATGAACGTTAGCGCTAGTCCGTCTGTCGCCCGTTAGGTGGCGCCGCTGCCAGCCGAACAACTGCCACGCTTCGCCCTGTCGCTGGAAATCCTGTCGCTAATTAGGTAAGTCGCCCAGCCCGGCCACGTCCAGCCCCGTGTATACTCGTGTGTGTCCTTTGCGGCCAAAGAGGGTGCTGTCCGTGCTGTCCGTGTGCTGCACATTATTTCATTTCGGTGCCGGGCCGTAATTATGGCAATTTGCGTCGTCAGCTGCAAGTCAAGTGCGGCGAAATATCGCTCATACGCCACGTGGCTATGAGGTGTCCATGTCGCAGACTGCATTTTCACTTTTCTTGGCTGTCTTCTGTTTGGGAAAGTAAAGGAATGAGTGGTTTAGATTCAGAATGCGATTTATGGCAATTAAAACGGATCCGATCTTAATAATGCAATATATATGTAACTCTCTCATTGAGTTTTAGAGGCTTTTATGGGTGAAAAAAATGTAATATGTGTTATCAATTTAACATTTATGTGGGACTATTTAATTTTATTAATGATTAAGAGTGCTTTGATATAATATAATTTATTTATAAATAATATTATTTATTTATGTATAATATTATTTAATTTATTATATTTCGATTTCTCGCTTGTTCTGGTTCTCGTTGCCTCTCTTATATCGATAGACGATTGCTATATGTCTGTACTTGTCGATCTGCTTTCAACCTCGAATTTTATACTCGCCGTCTAAGCTCGTCGTCTATACTCGTCGTCTATACTCGTCGTTTGCTCGCTCTTCTCAATGGTTGTTGTCTAGGGTATACTTCATACTTTATTTATAGTTTAATATTTAGTTTATTATTTACTGTGGAATATTGAATGTCCTTAGAATCCATCCAAAAAATATTTATATCAATATAAAATTGAAATCTAGTTCAAGTTTCACTACATTGATTAATTTATTTTCTGAGGAAAGGTTCATAGCCATAAACAAAAGTTGTAAAAAGCAAATTTAAGTACTTTAAAGCACTTAAAATATTATTGCAAATCGAATGCACGAAATGTTGACAAAAAAAGGCATTTATATTGAGTCCAGTTTCCACCTGAAATTCTTGCACTTCGTGCTCTTCCCCAGGGGGCAACGATGCTGTCGCACCGAAATGGAATAAAACGTATTTCAACCGATTTCTCTTCATTTTGGATCAACCGCTGCGGTAAATTGAATTTCCTGGTTAAACTGCAGCGCGGAGGGGGCGGAAAAACGAGGGGTTATATAATCATACACGCAGGTGAAATGACGCTGCAATGTTTGGCTTTCATTTCACGTTGAATAGAATCTTTCTTTGCATTATGGCTGCTCGATAAATTGCGTTCAGTGATTGTCAATTTGGTGTGCCATGTACATAGTTCGAGTCCTCCATATCTCTCAATTTATTTCGCGCGTTCTCTTATGTCATCTGGATGCCCTGAATTTAAGCTGTGTCTTCATGGGTATCATGTAGAATTTTTTCCATATGTTCCAGCTGTATTTTTTCCTTAACTGATGCATAAATTCTGGTTGATTGTGTCCTGAAACTGTAGGCACTCCTTTTTTGTCAAACGCATACGAAATCGGGCGACCAGTGACAATTGGCTACCAAAAATGAAAAAGAGAAGAGTGCGGAACTCAAATATTTTCAGTTCGAGCGAATAGTTTATGAGTGGCATGCCAATTCTATTTTACACAGTATTCCCACATTGTTTGCTTTTGTATGGCTACAAGGTACCGTGTACACGCTGACGTATGCGTAATATCTTTGCTCCACCAAAGTATGCTAGGCATTCGTGTTTGGCTGTAAATTCTGACCTACATACAGGTGAGCTGAAAGCCGAAAACATTAAGCGCTGCTGAGTCTGGGGGAAAACTCAGGTGGAAGCGGCGGTGGCTGCGGCCAAATGGAAAATCAACACAGCAGAGAGAATGAAGAGGCCAGAGGCAAATAAGACGAGATTCGGGGGGTAACTGGCATCTCCTTGCCGGGGATCAGGCCAACAATCGAATGGCCCAAAGGCAGCTCCAACTGGTTTGGCCTTTCCCCACGACAGAGGGTCTCTATCCCTCCTTTCTGCTTTCGCGCTGGGGCCATCCTTGTGCTTGTCATAACTGGATGAGCAAAGTTGGCATCTTGGCTAGTTTCTAGATACATCTGGCCATTTTTACTAGTGATTCTGAATGATATTTAATTCTCTATCTATTTTTAAGAATATTTCTCATCTTCTTTTATTTATTTTTCCATTTCAAACTTTGTAAATTATATTAGTTTTTAAATAAATGGCTTCATAATCTCTAGTTACCAGCACTGGACACTCACTGCCTAGCCAAGCTGTGGGGCTCAGGAAAAACGGCTCATCCTGTTGGCCGTACAATCTGCCAACTTATTGGCCTGCTGTGGCGGCTCCATGTGTTATCCTTTTTAGGTTTGGCCGGCCAATGGAGAAATGGAGGAGAAATGCCCTTGTGCAACAACTATCTGCCCCTTTTTGCCGCTTCCCGTTCCGGCTGCACCTCCCCACCCTTTGTGTGCACTCAATTTAGCCATTTCTTGCAATTCGGCGCTTTTCTTTTGGGGCTGCAGCAGCAGAAGCTGCGGTGAGTTGCCCCCGGAACAAATTTAATCTATTCTGAAAGTTTTCCATGTGCGCCAAGGGAGTGCCTGCAAGTGTTCGTCGGTTTCCCAGTTTTGGGCTGCGGACTGCGGGTTGCGGGCCTTTCGAGCATTCCGTCTTGCCGAACAGGCTGCCAGAAGATGTGACAGCAACTAATTAAGTCAGTCGGGAAATTGCACTCGACATTTCCCGAGGTGAGCGACGCTAAGGTGTCGGCTGAAGTTAAGAGGGAGAGTTTAGAGGGTTGCACATGATAAATGATTAGTTTAACCTTTTTGGCAAATAGAACACTTCAATTAGCTGAGAAAAAAGCGAAAAAATATATTATAAAAAAATATATATAAATATAGTAAAGATGGCACAACAAGATTCAAAATGCCTCAAATGTTACCTTTAAATGCATTCCCTTACAAAAATACCTTTTAAAATAGGCAATATATGTACTTAAACTAGTTTTCTATTTATATTAACTTTTCTAATTAACCCAGAGACATTTCAACTAGATACTTGTGTAATTTCTTACTGTTCGCCCACCTTTTAGGCCAATGGAAGCTTCAATTGATTGGTGGGCGAAACCAGTTCCGGGTTTATTCCGATGCATTACGTATACGACCCTGTGGCTTAGTGTCAAATTATCAGCTACTTATTATTATTACCGTTATTAGACCCTCGTTCCCCGCGCGACCAGCGACCATCATAGCCCCAATCAATGTCAGCTGTTGTCATTGTTAGCCTTTTACTCAGCACTCCCTGCCGCTTGCTTGTTTTTTCATCTTCTTTTTTTGTCCGCTTATGTAAACCCTGAAACGCAGACAAAAGCCTGCCAAATAGCGCAAAATGTGCGCCAATTTAGTTGTCGTTTAATTTGATGGCACAGCCGATTTGGCAGGCAAAACGGCAGTGGAGGATTACGCCGGAGCAATGGTGGCCACGTCATGAATGACTGCCCACCGCCGAATGCCAGGCGAATGCCAGAAATTGCTGAGGAAGGCGGTAGCTCACAGGACCGAAAGGAGGCCCTCCAGAACGAAAATAAAAGTGACCGGCAATAAAATGCTAAAAGGAACATGCAAGTAAATACATATAGAAGGACATGGACGGAAATAAAGTCTACAGTCCAACTTCTACAGCTCGAACTGTGGTAGGAAATTAAATTCTGATATGGCATTAGGTGCAGAAATTATTCAAATAAGAAAGAATTAAATAATAAAGTTAATACATGAATACATTTTATATATAGTCCCATTTTGCTTATTATCTCATCATCATTATATTTTATGTTAATTAAAATATTGTAACTTTAAACGGCAGGATTATTAACAACAATCGACTTAATTTGTGGTTAGTTATCTACATTATTTCAGCTTTGGGCCAATCAATATCATAATTTCGGTTCTACCTGCCATGCAGATTTGTTTTTATTTTTATTATATTTTATGTAGGTTTTAGTTGTAGTTAACTATGTCTTCTAGATATACAACTTCTAAAAATATACATTTTAAATTAAACTAATACTCATATGTGCGCGGTAGATAAAGCATGATGCCTAGAATTTTGGCTACATCATCGCTTTATGGAAATTATAATAAATTATGGCATCAACATTATTCGAGCTATTGAAAATAAAATCGCAAGCTCTAAGGACTCAATTTATACCAGCTATAAAACCTAATTTTATGGCCTCATTTTGCCATAACTAAACTTATGAGCTGTCGAAGCCAGACTGTATATAAAACCTCAATCTTCAGACACTGTCTCACTTTATTTAAAAGGGTATTCCAGTGTGTTTGTTGCGTGCCATTCACGAATGTGTGGCCTAGGCCTAAGGTCGCGGTCGGGAGACACATAAATAGAGCGACGGAGATGGACACTAACACTCAGAATGTTCGCAAATAATGCAGACCATTACCATTACATTAATGACTGCGGCAAAAAGTCGAAAAAGCGCCAAAAACGTCCACCGGGCAGACAAAAAAGCAGGGAAAACAATGAATAGCAGCCCGGCCAGCGAAAAAATCGAAACATTATGAGGTCATTTTAATTATTTATGTGTGCGTGTGGCTAAGGCCAGCCCATAAGAGCCGAACTAGACTTTGGCCAAGGTTACGGCGTCGAAAGGAGCTCCCCTTTCCGCTCTCCGTTTCCCCAGAAGCAGATTCCATTTTATTTTTACAATTATGTTTGCCGAACTCTTTAAGCCGCTTACGACTGCGGGGGAGCTCATATTTCATGGCTTCCGAATTGACCCAGATATCGGAACATATTGAGTGGGCAGCCGCTCATTTGGCCCCAAAACTATGGCCGGGCTCTCTGGCTTTGTTGTGCGTGCTCGGAAACTTTGATTTCTGCTTTGCTAAATTCGGATTTATGTCTTGTCCTTAGCTCAGCAGCTAGAACTGGGTCCGAGATTTATGAGCTGCTATGTGGGAGCTCCCCCACTTGGCACTCTCTCAGCTGGCACTCACTTTCATGCAAATGCCAGCCAACTCATAAGTAAATTAAGTTAAATTCGGAGTTGCGCTGGGTAAACAATGCGGAAAATTGCGTATACGCCATGAGTGCCCGACGCCCGCTTAACGACTTGAAAAATGCCACAGAAAATGTCTCAATTTTTATACGCGGCGGCGACGCTTTATATATATATGCTACGCCCGTATTCAAAAGCAATTTCCTCGCTTTATCTAGAAGTTATTTTGATGCAGACAAAATCCATTTTGAACGCACACCGAGATGTTACCAACTTTTTCCTCGGCATGTACAGCCCGACCCCGAGCTTTCCTCCCCCGTCTGCATACATTAGCCGATTTTTGGCTGCTTTTCAGCCACATTATTCTGTTTTGTTGGCCATAAAACGAGTATGTGCAAACTGTGTGGATGTTCATAAAGCCTAGGCAATAAATTCGGCTTCATTAGCTCTGCAGACAGCAAAAACAACTCGAAGCAAAACAAGGTTTTATAACTCTATGTGAAAATATTCAAATAACACTTGGAGTTGAAATCGTCTTTATTTGATATATGTAATATGAGCAAAATGAATAAAATATGGGAGAGAGTAGAAGTTACAGCTATTTTTTTAATTCTAGATGAATAAAGAGCTTCTATTGAAGTGATTTTTGTAATAATATTAAACACATTTCATACTTACATTCAAGCAATGAAATATATTTGGCCAAGAAACCTAATTCTCCCACAGAAATTAAGCAAAGTTTTAGCACGCATCCGTTGCTAAGGTCATAATCGCGTAATTCGGGTCTGGTTTCCTGATCCATTCGTTTTGGCGCCAAAACTACGAAAAATTAGCCAAATTAACCCAAATACAAAGTTAGCCCAGTTTTTTTTGGACGCGTGCAAACTTAACATCATTAATACTAATCTGCTGGGGAAAACCCCAAGTAGAGCCGAGTGGAAAATGAAAATGGATCCGTGTCGAAGTCTGGGAAACTAACGGAATTTGCTACATTTTTGTTTTGTTGATTATGTAACATAATTGACGACAATATTTCCCCACAGAGTTGCAAGAGAAATGCTAATGAAAAAATAAGAAAAGCCCGGCTCGTACGAACGGAGCAAGCATGGCCCACAAAGGCTGACTCATGGCAACTACGTATTAGCGGGGCGGAAATGCCAGGACATCCGGTGCGGCGGCCCAGCCTTCAAACGCACCACTGCCGCTGTTACGGCCGCCCCCAGAGGGATTTCACACACAGAAAAATGGTTCTTAAATGGAAATATCATAGAAAAATGCTATTGACTATAGAAGTATTGTTTGAAATAGCATTTATTTAAATTAACAGTAGTAGTAATAGTAGTAATAGTGTTGTTAAAAAATAATAATCCATATCTATATTTCTTAGAGGGTTTGTTTATCACAGTGTAGGAGTGTGAGTTGGAAAAGCGAGTTACTTTCCTTTGTAGCTGAGCGCCCATTACCCCTAAAGTTTACACTAGAGTTTTGCTGTCTCGTGCTGGTCCTTTCTCCCTCCCCTTTTTGTCGCTCCCTGCTGATCCTTTGCCTCCTTTGCCTCTATCATCCCGGCTGAAGTGGCGAGTGCAAGTGAATAATGGCCGTCTTGACTGCAGTCAAGTCGGGCATATGCCTCACAAGCAATCAGTGTCAGTGGCACTGCCACGGGCAAAAACGAGAAACAGAAACAGAAATGAAGACAGAGCCAGAGCCGGAGCCAGAAACAGGTCCTGAAACCGAGCCAAGTTTATTTGCAGGTATGAAAAGGCATAAGCCAAATCAGGAGACTTTCCCAGTGCACCGACAAAAAGAAATCAATGTACACATTATCCTATTGAATAATAATCTAAAACCAAATTGATAAATATAGAATTTTAATGGAAAAATATGCATTTAATGTATACGAAATTATAAAAATATTTCTCATCTCTGACATTTGACTGGAATATATCTTTGCTATATATTTTCTTGCTATATATTTTCTGTGTGTCTGAATGGCATCGAAGGATGGGGTCATGGGTGGTGTGCACTCCGCTCGCTGCCGCTTTTATTTAGCTCGCTGTCCAGCTCAGTGGAGCGCTTGGTCAAACAGAAATTGATTTGTTGTATTTGCGTTGTGCTGCATACCTATATATATATATATGTATATATCTGTACCTATACCTACCTATATATTTGCTTGATTTTGTATACCGCTGTTACCTTTGCCAATTCCGAACCCGACACCGGACACCAAGGCATGGGAATATACACCTGTCACTGTATGAGTTTTCCAATAAAGACATATCAAATCTCAGTTTTTCAAATAAGCAAAGCACGCAAATCCAGTGAAGCGAAATGAAAATATACATGCCCTTCAGCGGCTTTCATTTTAATTCGAAATGGAATTTATTCTGAATTCAGTAAAAGAGCTTCTTCTTCAATTTCACCTAAAAATCTGGTGAACATTTGGAAAACTAGCCATTGTTCAGCCTCTTAATTAGTAAAATGCTTTACTTTACTAACAACAAGACTTTTAAGCTGATTTTTTTATACTAATTTTGCTCTCTACTCCTGGATATGGAGATATATTTGCGAATACACACTTATTAATCATAAAAAGCCTACATTTAAAGACTTGTTAATTTAAAAATATAGGCAAATATATCCCCACATTTAATAAGATCAATTAATGCAAAAGAAATAGTTCCACTTGCACTCAGAGTCCTTTGCCCTTCAGGGGCGACATCAAGCATTTGCAAAAAGGAAAAAAAGTTATAGAAAATCGCGGAGCGAAGGCAGAAGGATGCAAAACTTTCGCATTTCGCGCTCAACTTAAATTATGCAAAACTTTCACCCTTGGCCGTCACATAACAAGGCAGGCAGGCATCACATGTCACGGCTCAAATGAGTTACCCTTCCTTTGGCCCTCGAATACTTTTTATGTCTGTGCAAAGGAAATTTGCGTGAAAAAATAAGTTTCGAGTGCTGGGAAAATATGCGGGAAATGATAGAGGGTGTGGCTAGAGGGAGTTGCGTTTTACAGCCACTTTGGCAGGCGACACGTTGACAAGTTGAATGGCGGCGTTTATTGAAATATGGCCCAAGCCGTATTGACTCAAATATGATATATGCCCCTTTAATCTTGGCTTTGACATGGCGAAAATCGGGCCAAAAACCAACAGTCTCAAACAGCAGGTAAAAAGTCAAACTCATTGAGCATTCAGGGCGGGAAATGGGAAAGCGTGTCATCTGCAGGGCGCTGAAAACCAAGCCGTGCCTTCAATACAACAAATTTCGTTTACATTCCCCTCAACACCGAATATCACAGCGTGAGTGTGTGTCTGTGAAGGATTATTATGCAGGACTTCAGCAGCAGGAAACTCGAATATGCTCTCTGTACCCATGCCCCTGTTTTCCGCCCCTATTTTCCCTGCCACATGCTATGCAACAATTTTTGCTGCGTACATGCAAAATTGTGTATGGTAATAAGTTAGTGCAGGACATACATATCCGTATATATATGAGAATATCTTAAAGATTGCTTGACTTCATTCTTATTCACACTCCCGCCGGGTTACCCAAGAATTCCCACTCGGCTATCGAGCAGGGATTTCTTTAGAAAATCAAGGAAGGATCTGGGGTTACCTAGGTTACCTTTTATTATTATGTATTTGTCAGAGATAAGGGCTTAAAATACCTATATATGCGGGACATCTATAAGTTTTGCAGTTAGAATTAATTTATCAAAATTGAATCGAATAAATTTGTGCAGCCCCACAGAGAATTTTCGCCATAATTAAATTTAATCTTGCAAAATTCAAGAATTAATTATAACATATTGTCGGGGATTTGTATTTAACTCTTAATGCGATTCTTCATTTATCATTTCTACTTGGGGCATAATTATGTCAATGCAGCGAAATTCGCCCATCGCATTTCCATTATCGTTAAAGAAAACACAATTACATATAATTATTTTATAATGTAAACATTTCGGTGCACCAGTCCACGGCGGACACCCGTGGAAACCCCATTTAATTGATATAAACAGTGTAGTTTAATTGCCTTAAATGGCAAATGAACCGGTTGACTTTATTACCAAACAGTTTGACGTGTCCTCTTTTTTTTTTGGTTTGATTCGTGGCTGTTTTTTAATTAAAATTCAATCAGAGTGGGCCCTAGAAAAGGGAGAACGTGAAATATTTACAATACCGTTTACGGAATGAACAGAAAGGCTGCATGTGGTTAGGACCGAGTTGATTAAATCGTGCCATGGCGCAAGGTTCTCGGTAGGGATTAGTTGGGACTTCAAAAGTAAAATTGGTTGGGAAATTTGCGTTCCAGAGGCTTGTCAGCTCTGATTCGTGATCAGGGCACTGGGCCGTGTGACCCACATCAAGGGAGCGGGGAGCTTTTTCTAAAAAGGCCACATGCACTGGGCCAAATCGTGCGTCATTTTGAGCATTAAAATTAATCCATGGACACGCAAGGATAATCGCTCGGATGACACGTTTTTTTATGGCCACCCAGCTGGCACCTGTGAACGAAACTCTGACCGGGATTTCGAGATGCGAACGCGTGACTAAGAGGTCCCCCGAAACGAGTGCACGAGTTACGTATACGCCGCGTTGGACGCGGCAGAGGCCTCATCATCCACATTGTTTCACATTTTTGTGGCTTTTCTTGCTTTTGTGTTGCAAATTGACTGCAGTCGCTGCAAATTTCAATTTTCAACGCCATAATTGGCCATCTAATTATAGGTGGATACTGGCACACGGGGCCTGCCTGGGCATTAAAAGTAATCGCCTTTTATGAATAATATCCCCGGGCAAGGGCTCGGCCCTATACGCTATTGAAATGCTAATCATAGCAATGTCCTTTGTATATAGACGTAACATATTTTCGTTCGTTTTCTTAATTCCTGGGGCCAGTCGTGCAAGTTTGTTTTTCACTTGAGTTTTGGAGGGGAAAAAAATAAAATAAATAAAAAGAAAAGTACGTGTGAGAAGTGGCAAGTGTGAACGCTGAGTTGCCACCGAAAGGAGGGGTCACCCAACTACGTCACGCATGTCCTTGCACGGAAATGTGAAAACTTTTTGCAGATTTCTCCTCTGCTTTCCGCCAGTCTCTGCTAGTTTTTTGTGCAAACAAAGGTTGTGCATAAAACTAATTAACTTTGCTATTTGCCGAATGCGAGGGGAATGTATTTGTGCTTCTGCTGAATTTTTTATTTGGCCTGAGTAATCAGATTAGAATTGCCATATCACATGAGGATGCAAGATGCCAAATTGATGGGGCTAGAAAAAGTGCCTTTGAATTTAAGATACAATTTTATGGAAGATATCTATATTTTAATTTGAGTTGAATATAGAAATGAAATGAATGCAAGACTTCCCATGGAAGCTTGATGATTTCTGATGAGAAAAACATGGAATCATTTTAGCCATAAAGCAAGAAATAATTGTATTTTCCAGCTAACTATTTATTTCAGTTTTCTCAGCCTCAAAATCTGATTCGATTCCTGTGTTTCGTGATAACAAATCGCCATAATTATCGAAAGCTTAATGGTTCTTTATTTACATACAAGATTGAGAATTATTATACAAAGAACATAGGGTTGGTGTTCATAAATTCCGGAACAATCCTCCGCTTGTTGTATTCCTTCTTCAAGTCCAGGAACCTGTCAGTGCTGTAATAAAAAATATAATTACTAAGCACCAAAAATATATATATTAACTAACCCAGTGAGATAATGACGTCCCCGGGCAGCCACCAGGTGGGCCAGGTAAGCCGGTGCTGGATATGACACCGATCGAGTGCAACGGGGGAACATGTGGCAGAGGTTGAAGGTTATCTGTTGCAACAGGTCGATGTCCAGGCCGCCTGTGTTCTCAATGACGTTGTAGCGAGTTGGCTTGGCCGTGCCCTGGATGGACTGGTGGCTGACCATGAAGAACTGCACCTCATTTGGGTGGACGATGGTGCGATCCACCACTGTTCCGGGGTCCACGTTGTTGAACTTGTTGTACTGAGTGGGTTGGCCGTTGGGAAAGAAGCGAGTGTGGTGGCGCTTCACCACAATTATGCAGCAAATCTTCGGCTTAATAGAGAGCTGTAAGTGGGTGCATATTTCTCTTTAAATATAAGGCCACTGCCGAGAGTCTAGCTCCCCAAACCTACCTTTCCACAGGCTGCCTTTATGCCTCTGAGCTCGTCGTGCTTGATTTTCGGAAACTGGCCATCGCTCACTCCATCCCTGTAGTAGAGAATGTGCTCCGGGTAGGCATTGCGGTACTTCTGGTACACACGCAGATGCTCCAGGGTGATTGACTCCATATCCTCGATCTCCTCCAGAGTCGAGCGCTGCAGCCGGTACTGCATGTTGTAGGCGCCGCCATAGGGATCGTGCGAGGCAGCCACGCCCACCACGCTGGGGATCTCGCGCTGATCGGGCGACGGATGGCTCACGTCGGCGCCCAGGAACATGGCGTTCCTGAGCATCGGCAGACGGGGATCGTCCTTCAGCTTGTGGTTAATGCCATTCAGCTTGGAATTGACCTTCAGCAGGATGTTGCCAATGGTCTGGGGATTGAGTTTACGCTCGATGGTAAACTGCTTTATGCACTGCGTCAAAACCCCATGTTGCAGCTCGGCCTTTTGCTTGATGGTGTCGTAGGTGACCCCCAGCTGCGGAATGATCACAAAGGCCAGGTCGCACTGGCCCTGCAGATCTCTGAAGCATTCGTCCAGGTTACGCTCGTCCTTGTAGCCCCGAATTTCAGCCTTGTTCTCCAGGCTCACGCTCACCGTCTTGGCTTGGGAGAGCATTCTCTGCTCAAAGTCGGCCACCTGGTTGTAGGGCAACTTGCGACCGCGCGGCGGATCATGGTATAAGATGGCCCATCTGTGGGCCATCGGCTTGGACTCGAGGAACCGCATATTGTCGATGCGCCACGAGCCATTCCTAACCGGACTCCATTTCTTGCCCTGATACTCCACCTGGGGCGGAACCAGAGTCCGGGTCTGCACAACAATGAAGTCGTTGGCAATTCGGATGCCGAAACGGGATATGGTGGGGTCCAAGTTGTGGTTAAAGAACTTCAGCAAGTCCATGATCTTGGCCTTCCTCTCGTTGGTCGAGGTGGCGGCAAACTTAATCATGTTTGACACTTGAGTGGCTTCATCCTTGCGCTGTGAAATAAGTAAATTATATATATTATATATATATATATGTTAATACTTACATTCAAGGCCTGTCCTCCCTCGATGTGACATAGCTCGATGGGCACCAGTATATTCTTCAAGGGCGGCCCGATGTGCAGGCAGTGAAGCTGCGGGAACTGCAGCTTGTAGTTGCGACACTTGAAATAGTCGGCAATTGTAAGGACCTTGCCCTCCAGCTCGAAGACCTGCTTGCAGGCCGGGTCTCGGGAAAGCCCATTGATCCTGCAGCTACGCGGCGAGGAGGCGAAGGCTTTTGGCGGCGTATAAACCACATAGAGGCCCTTCAAGAACGGCTCTATGAAGCGACGCGACTGGTTGAGATCGGTGTTCTTATCGATTGGCTGCTTCAGTCCAAATCTCTCCAGGTACTCGAGCACCGGCATGTCCATGGGAAAGGACTTGTGCGATATGTCCACATTCAGGAAGGGACGATCGCCCAGCACGAAGGCCTGATAGAGGCCAACCAGAGCCTCATACCCATCCTCTAGCTCCCGACGCTGACCCTGCTCGGACATCTTGAAGAAGGAGCGTCCAGACCGAATGGCCTTGCTGTGGCAGGGAGCGGCCATCACTACCTCTAGGCACTGCATGGCCCTCATCGGCTTGTCGAAGATCCTCTCAGACATGTAGCTGCAAAGTGGTTGAATCTTAGGACTCAAAGAGGAGTAATAGATATCTTAGCTCACTTTCTTAACGAGTTGAGGTCAACTTCTAAATCACAAGTCTCCTTGATTTCCACAGTATATCGAAGGTTACGACCATAGCCATCTACCACCTGAAGAGCAGTTAAGGATAGATAGATAAGGATAGCATTTAGGATAGATTCTATGTTAGGTTGCCATGTTTAAAGGTGGCTGACTCACTAAAGTGAACAAGAATTCACTCACCTAAAAGTGAACATGTGTTCACTCACTGAAGTAGTATTTTATATGATGATGCTGATATAAGTAATGGAAGAACGGAAGTGTTCACTCACTAAAGCGATCTAGTGTTCACTCACTGAAGTAGTTTCTTATGAAAATATTGATAATAAGAAATGGAAGATCGAAAGTGAACACGTGAACAAGTGTTCACTCCCCTATGTGATGAATGGTTTACTCACCAAAGTGAACAAGTGTTCACTCACTAAATAAGTTTCTTTTGAAAATAATGAATGGCAAAACTAGCTCAGTAATATCCCAATTTCATTTGATTTTACTCACAATCACTTCGCTATTTCTCGATTTAGTGTTGAGCATGTCCACCGAGTAGCACGAGGCTCTGCCATCATAGGCGGCAATTGCTCCTTTCAATTGGTTGAGGCGGAACTGCTCGAAGGCCTGCCTCCAGAACTTCTTGGGCCGCTCGGGCTCAATCTTAACGTCATAGTGGTAGGCTCTTTCGGGCATCCTGTCCATGTTAATGTCCAGATAATTGACAGCCACTTGGCCGGGTCTTCCAATCGTGCCACGCTTAATAATGCCAGCAGGCTGCGAAGGAAGTGTTCCACCAGCCGTTGGGGATCTTTGTTTTTTTGGGTCGAGTCCTCGTTGTTGGTAAACTGGTTGCTGCTGAGGTAGGGGTTTCGGTGCTACTGGTTGCTCCTGTGGCTGCTGGACAGGTGGAAGGTGCGAAAAGCCATTCTGGGAAGTCGGTCCCTTTAACTGGTAGCCGCCCTGTTGGCCCTGCATCTTCTGCTGTCCTTGGGGACTTTTCCGAGGATCTGGCTGTTGAGAGCTCCTTGATGGGATCTGACCATGTTCTTGCAGCCTCACCTGCTGACCGCCCCATCCCTGAGTTCCTTGGGTTTTTTTCTGCTGGCCTGTCATCTGCCATCCTCCCAGGGAACCAGATGAAGATGGGTTCGAACTGAGCTGTGATAGTGCAGCTTTGGGCTTATCCATGGTTTTAATTTGCTGTTTTCCCTGCAGACCGCCCCAACCCGGAACTCCTTGGATTTTCTTCTGCTGCCCTTCTGCCATCTGCCAACTAGATTTGGAGGGCGGGTTCTCTCTGAGCTGTGATCCTACAGCTCTGAATTTACCCATAGTCTCATCAACTTTCTGTCCTTTCCGCTGATCGCCCCATCCTGGATTTTCTTGAGTCTTCTGTGTCCGACCTTTGGAATTCTGCTGCTGGCCTCCAACCTTCTTCCAGTCTCCCGGGGAACCAGTAGTGTCTGGGTGGCTACTAGCAGCAGGCATATTGAATACCAAATATGCCTCACTTAATCAAAAAAAGGATTGTATTATTTTACAATTTTTTTTTGATATAAGAAATTGTTAATTGTTTTGGAGACTGATTTTGAGGCGTACTAAACAGGACAAAAGTTCGACGAAACTGATATGTATTGGATTGGAGCTCAAAGGGGCTTTGACACAAGGCGGATATACCATTCACCCTATTCTCAATGATATAATGATGGGAAATATTCACAGAGGGTATGAAATTGTCAAATCAAGTGCTCCACTTCATTATCTCAATGATGCTCTGATATTAATATTACTTTTAAAGTTTAAAGTTTTATTCCCTTGCTAAAGTTTATAGGGTACCATGGAGTCTTGTCTGTGAATACCCAGAAACCCTTTAAAAGCCATAATACCATATGTTTATATATCCCCCAGAGAACTGCATGAAATATAAGTTGTTGATTTTAAAATTGTAGCCACTATCAAACCATTAAGCGCAATGCCACAACTTGTTCGCTATTAAGTATATCCCCTGCAAGCAATTAGCTGAAATTATCTCGCCCGTGGCCAAAACACATCGAAGGCAAATGCAGAATAAATATTTTTGTAAATAGACGAACGGCACACAATGGGCGCAAATATTTGGCACAAAAAAAATAGAGAAATAGGAGCATTAAATAGTCAAAGCTGCGCTGGGAAAATCGATAGATGAACCCGCCACCCCGCCAAAAACCGAGGGCCCGCAGATGTGGCCAAATTAAGTGCTGGATAAACAAATTCAAACAGCTACAAAGCCAATTTAGATGCCCTCATCCGCCGGCGGCTGTTTGGACGGCTTGATTGAGCCATGTCCGCTGGCCCAATCCGCATAACCGTATGCTCCTCCGAGGATTTTAATCATGCACGTATTTTGGAGCTTTCCGCTTTCCAGCCACGAACGCCATAAATATCCATCAATATGTGAGTGAGTGAGCGTTCCCGGCTCTCTGAACTATGAACTCTGCTCCGACACCCCAGGCGAATTGCCTGTGAAAACAAAAAAAATACAAAAAATCCCATTAATATATTTATGCGGAGATAGCCCACATGGGAGCCTGCATATCGGCATCCCATCTGTGCCCCGGCGACTCGCAGTGTACACATGTTAATTGCATAAGTGGCGGAATAGATTTTATCAAATTAAATTGTGTAGTATGGCTGCTGCTATTTAAAATAAGCATAAAAGGCATTTGTGAATTGATTCTAATTTAATCGAATTATGACTTTTTTGCGTGCTTTAATTTAAATCTGGCTCTGAATTGATTTATGGGATTTTTTCTATGTAATATGATTAATGGGTGATCTTTAATTGGAAGCCAAATAATAAACCAGAGAGCCTCCAATTAGAGGTATTGTAATAACCACACTAAAGTGATTGACTCGATTTATATATATATATTTTAAGCCCTCGTAGAAAAAATAAAGCTGCAGCCCAAAAACTTAAATTGTAAGCAGCCACCTTTGCACCAACTCTGCATTAACACAAATTCAACAAATCAGTGGTCCTAGAACACAGCGTTTCTCACAATAAGTCTTATTTATGAGGGGAAACCTAAAAAATCCCTCCAAAATGTTGTAATGCCTTTTGCCCATACACTCTAAGTCTGCTCTAGTTTCACCCCTTCTCTGGTATTCACTTTGTCTATCTCAGTCTGGCTCAGAAACTTAACCCTATTCCCAGGGCCCAGTTCAAATAACCAGCGGCCCTGCTCTGGCCGACAACGAAAACAGCAAAAGTATGAAAGGGAAACAAACAGGGAAAATGATGGCGGAAAAAACAAGTTTAAAGGAGGTGGAGGGGAGAGTGTTAACAAGCAGCGTATAAATTATTAATTAAGTCGCCCTGCTCACCCCGTCTGTGCAATTTGCTTCATTAAATGAAGTGCAACTGGAACTATTGCCTTTGTCCGACCTACTGGGTATAAATTTATATTCCCCGGCATTTGACACGAGTTTCATTTATATCCATGTGAATTGGTCTCTTGCAGAGGCCTAATTATTTAATCAATAAATGCCCATAAATATTGCAAAGAGCTCTCCGGCATAGGAAAAAGATATATGAATGTCCGTGTATAGGCTCTGGGCTTTGTGTGGCCCCAATTGGTTTAATTAGTGAAAGTAAAACAAAAGTTAAAGTTCCCACGATGCTAAACTGCCAGGGCTACAATATTTCAGCCTGGAGCCCCTCAATTACATTGGGGCAGGACCCAAACATTATAATTAAAGGTAAACGGGCTTAGCAGGCAGGCAGGTCCTGAAAGCTTTTGCACCTGGCAGTGATTTGAGCGTATACTTAATGAACTCCATGAAGGATATGCAGCTCAACATACTGTTTTGTCTTTCCATAGCTGCAGGTCGATGGTGTGGTATTTATAGTGATCACTCAAAACAAAATGCAATATCAGGATGTTATTGAAATGGAAATGATATCAAAAATATAGATTTTTCGATATTGAATCTGTCTATAGCCTGATAACATCAGTGGTTCTGGCATATATTTATTATCCCGCCTTGGATTTAAGGTTGTATTTATTGAACTCTATGAAGGATATACCACTGTTTAATTTTCCAATAAAAATAGGACGTACTTTTAAACATTTAAATCAAGATCCCAAACAACGATACATAAATATATTATTGGAAAGGTAACGATATCAAGAAACCTCAATTATAGAGAATGCATACATATATCTATATATATCTTCTACCTATTAAGCATATATTTATTATCTTTAGACCGCTTATATGGATCCTGAATGTAAATAGACTAATACCTCAATTATATACCTTCCTTTGTGTCTTTACATCAGCTAAATTATTATGTAACTCACTGCCATTCCCATCTCCTTCCCCTTTGTAAGCTAATTTCCTCGGAGCCATCTAGGCCCCTGGTTCAGATGTATTAAGCGATTCATTTAAATAAGTTGTGCTCGACTTTAGTACCCAACCACTCGGCAGTGCCAACAAATGGGTTGGCATTTCATGTGAAAAGCTATCAGGACAGCCTAAATCTTAAGCTTCGGCTGGGGGCGAGGGCTCGTGGCAAGTTTGTAAATCGGTGCGATGGGGTAAGGCTTTTACTATCTTTATACAATTATAACAAAAGCGCGACCTTTACACACATGTGTCTCTCGCCCAAGCCACTGCTCCGAGTTCAGCTCCAGGTCCTGGCCCAGGTCTGGAAAAACGTTTCGAGACACAACTTGGGCACTAAAAATGCGTGCGTGCCTTGGTATTTTTTTTTTATCGATTTGCATATCTAAATTTAGTCAGGCGACATATAATGCCATAGCACACACAGCGTATGGCCGCATGCATATATACTTGTATTTATTATATACCCCAGCGGAGGCCAGGGAGCCCTAGCACACGCACTAATAAATATTGCATTGTGATGCCGGGAACGGAGTCCATTCGGTGGAGGAGTCGTGGCCTCCGTAATTAAAGTTGTGCCACCATCTACGCCTATCCCTTAGGGCTACAATTAGATTTTGGTGTTGGGCATGCGGTCGATACACTCAGAAAAATTGAGCCTTGAGAATTTAGCCTTCTCACTTTATAGAGAAGTGTATTCATGAAAACAAGAAGAAGGTTTTTGAAAGAACGATTTGCACTTTGAATTAATGTACCAAAAAGAAATTAACTTGAATCCGAGAAGACTGTCTCTCAAATCAAAGAATGTCGATATTAAAAAGTCCATAATTAGGAAACATTGAAAATACTGAAGTCAAGATCGTTGGAATAGTTTGTTATTTAGAGTTCTGAGTCTAAGACTTCATTGAGCTTTATTCCCTTAGCTCTAATTAAATTCCTTTTGATATTATCTTAAACACAATTTATATATTTATATAATATATAAATAAAAATAACTGCTAGAGAGCAGATTTTTCCAGTGCCACGTGAAAACACGACCACAGATTGGCCGGCAAATGCCTTGGTCACCTTGAACCAGCGCCTCAGGGAGACAGGAGGATGAAGGACATCGCAGGACGAAGGGGGGCCATGATAAATGAGCTACGTTAACTCATGTGGCAAATGTGACATGTGCTCCGGCATTTTTATTCTTTGTGTACCTGGGTCCGTGTGTGCTGATTGCCGTGTGAGTCCGTGGAGAGACAAGCGCTAAAATTACCATATTACCCGACCCCGAACCCGACCCCGGCCCTGGCCCAGAGCAACGGAGCTGTCTTGACCCGGAGCAGCTTGGCCCACTCGGACCATCCATTCAGGCGCACACAGCCTGATATCCTGCACCAGGGCCCCAAGACCAGGAGGCTAATAGGCAGACGTAGCATGTGAATTATGGTTAATTTCGGCTGCCACATTGCGGAAGTTATTAACTCGTTTGATTGAACTTGGCCCTAAGTGATTTAGCATGTGTCCAAGTTGATGGCTTAAGTGCATTAAATAAGAGGGCAAAATTTCAATATTGTGTGCAGGGTCATAAACAAGAAATTGATATTGTTATTGTAGCCGGAAATTAAGAGTTTAGCACGAAGTTAGGTCCATTAAGAAGGCTCTATTTCCAGTCGGATCTTTTTAATGAATTACTTTATTTAGATCCAAGATATATGAACCTCTCTGATAAGTATATATCCAGTCGGTAATATAATTAAGCAAAGCTTTCATAAAATAAAATAAAATAGACAGATATCTCTTAACTAATAATATAATTTATCCTTGTAAAGAAGGGTTTATTTATATAAAGTATATCCAGCGTTCTATTAAATTTTCTTTCTAACTTCACCCGAGTAACCTTATTGTGCTGACTATTCCGAGTTAAAGTCATTGTTTTGGCGCTTTATTTCCCCTTCCCCGACTTCTCATTAGTTTCCCTTTCTTCCTTTGAGAAACTAAGCAATAATGGCCGAGGGACTGGCCCCGCCCCTCGGTCGCCTGTCAAATATTTGAACAAAGCCCAAGTCGCAGGAGATGTCTCCAGTGCACAGCGCTGAAAAGTATGCAGCAGACAAAAGCTCATTAAGAACTCAGACACAATCCCCACTCACAGCCGCCCGCCTGCCCTCGCTCGTGTCCTGTCATATCCTCGCTGTCGTCGTCGTCGTTGGCGCCCTGCCACCCGCTCTGTATTAAGTGATTTCCATCACTTGGGCCGCCGGCACATGCTGGGGAATTCCGGGCTCACTCCTTCACTCCTTCCGCTCTGTGTCATGTGTTTAATTCCATCTAAAAGCTGCTGATTTGGGGACTGGACATTGGGGAAATAACACCAACCCCCACCCGTCGAAAGTAAATAACCAGCAAAGTGCGCAAATGTTCGGGGTTTCGGTGCTAATATTTATATTTGTGTTATAATTGGTTGGTAATTGGTTTTCTTTTATTTTCAGCAGGTTGGCCCATGCGGACACGGAGCGGTAGAGGATCCCATTGAACTGGCTGCGGAGTTAAATTTGGTGAGTGGAGCGAGAACTTTTCCTTTCAAACACAATGGTGGAATTTTCCTGTTCAAAGCCTCGACGGCTCAAACAGAATCTGAGCTGAATGCACTCGCTTGCAAAGAATCTCCTGGCCACGAAAATAAAATGAAATGGCAGCTATAAAAAATGCAAAGCTCTAACAAGCAGTCCTTGCATGTGCACAGAGAGAAATATCTGACACATATTCCTAAAAATTAGAATTTACCTTAAGTTAAATTTCATAAAAATCTATATCTAAAATATGCAGATCAAGGAATTTGGCATCCCGATTTAAATATAATTATATAAATATATATATAATTATTAAATATAATATTATATATATAATATATAATTGGAGAATCAAGCCGCACTCTTAATAACTAAGCCCAGGACTCTCTCAGTGCATCTGTGTACATATGTATTTGTGAAGGTGTGGGCTGAGTCCTGAGAAACTTTTGTGTGTTTAATTTCCGACTGCTTTAGTCCAAGTTCAGTGGGGCATGCTCTCGAGGCTTGGACTCGTAAGCTCCCAAGGAGCTGCGTGTCCTATGGCGACGTGTCCTTGCGGCTTATGACCCGCAGATTTGTGGTCTATGGCAAAATATTTATATAGAAATTAAATAGCCTCAAAACCGGTATTACTTAAGGCAAAGGTCAGTCAAGTGTGCGTCTCCGACCTCCGGCCTCTGGCCTGAAGGGCGAGGAAGTGCCGTGAGCACCGAGTAATCTATTCAGTTCATGTAATTGACGACCTTTGAGGCGGATTAGAAGGTTCAACTAAAGAGCAAACATGGGAAATCAATTTTACTTTTCCCTTCGATTTTTCTTGAGAAAAAGAAATATACTAAATTAGATGATGGAAATGTCCATAATAAATGACCTCAATAGGGTTGGATTTAAAAGGAGGCTCTAAATAAAATATATTTTTCTAAAGCAACCACATATTGCAACTTTAAGAAGTAAATAATATTTCACCTGCATTCCTATTTCTGTTTTACATATTTCGCCTTTACTCGAAAACCATCTGGGGATTCCCCCAATCTTTTTTATTTAACTCTCCCCTATATGTATTTTTAAAGAATATATAGATATAGATCTTACTAGTTTCTCTGTGGGTGAAGTCGGAATTTTGATTTTGGTTGCTACCCTTTTATATCTCCAAGGGAGAAGGAGGTTCTAAATAATATATATTTTTCTATAGGAACCAGATTTTGCTATTTTAAGAAGTAAATCATTTTTCACCTGCATTCCCATTTCTGTTTCAGTAAATACATATTTTGTCTTTACTCCAAAACCATCTTGGGATTCCCTTAATCTTTTTTATTTAACTCTCCCCCAAATGTATTTTCAAAGAATGTGTACATAGATCTCAGTAGTATCTTCGTGGGGGAAGTTGGCTTTTCGTTTTCGGTTGCTCCCCTTTTTATAGCTTACCTGAACTTTGGTTATATATGCGAGTTTCCACATATCTGTATATATATCTGCTCCTATATAAGCAGGACACATTGTTAGGACAAACGACCCTTGAGATATATAAATAAACTGCCTCAAGATTAGTTTAAATGGTTGGCGACGTGCCTTTGCCCTCGTTTCGCAGATGCAGCTGCAGCTGGTGACTGCATCCAGCCAGGAGGGGTGACATGCCCCTAATGCACCCTGTTTTCCCCAACCCCTCAATGGATACACTGGGGAAAATCCATTCCTCAAGAGGGGCTATATCTGTTTGATATATGGAAAAGGCCCCAATTTCTACATTTTAAAAAGTATTTATTTAAAAAGAGCTATACTATGCTTTTATAATTTGTATTTTAATAAATATTTTGGAAGATAAAGATTCTTTCCAGATTCTTTCTTTCCCAAGAAAGAGAAAGATCTTTTCCAAGGATAAGTCAGTCTTCCGCATCAGTATAGGATGTTGGTTAAATTTTCATTTGATTTCCATTATACCATTTTTGATAGGTGCGTCGATGCTGCAAATATATTATAGATTTTTTATAAATAACACAGACAAATTAAAAGAAAACATTTTAAGTATCAAATATAGTTTTTATTTAGTAACAATGAGTTCAAAAAGTTAATACATATTCTTTCTTTTTGTCAGGAGATCTTTTACCTTTAATTGTTTAAGAAAGCATTTTTTGATCTCTTTCTTCTTTAAACTTTTTATTACCGTGTACAATTGTGTGCATGTGTGAGTTGCGTATGTGTACATGCATGTAAAGTGGCGCTTATTCTGGCACTAAGAGAGGGAAACCAACACAAAAAGCTCTTTGGCACTCGTCTTGTGCTGGCAGGGGGAAGGGGGCTGAATTAGGGGGCTACCAGGCGGGCGGGGGGTGTCAATGTGACCCCCCGGCAGGCCATAGCCCACGGCCCCACCCCTCTCAACACGCCCATTATGCTCATTATGTGCTTTGGTACTTGGCTTGTTTTTGTCTTTACTTTCCTCACTGTTGTCGCGTCTTCTGCGCCTTCGCTTCGTGTTTGTTTCTCCCACTGTTTGTTTGTGTGTTTGTTTGTTTGTGTGTTTGTTTGTTCAACTTGTTTATTTGCTTTTGTGCCAAATTATTTGTCGTAGCTTGTTCGCTGTTCTTATGCCACTCGTACTTGTTATTTGAATGCTTATTGCTTTTTCCTGTAATTTTCTTAGGGGGATTTGGATTTTGGTTGCGGAAACCACAGAGTTTTGATTGACCAGATTTCCGAGGGGAAAACATTCAACATAAGCTTTATTCTGCAGATTACAAGAGGCTGGAAACACTATTTTCACAAGCAAATCATTTTAAGTTGTGTTACATTACTTTAAAGACAGTTAGTTCTTAATTCAGAGGTTCCTAGGCTTAGATAAACTTATCGGAGAGTTTATATACTCTACATAACATACATAATCGGTATTTCCACTTGAGAATTGCAAAAACACTATTTTCACAAGCAAATCATTTTAAGTTGTGATACATTACCTTAAATACAGTTAGTTAGTTTTAAATTGTGTTACATTACCTTAAATACAGTTAGGGCTTAATTCAGAAGTTCCTAGGCTTAGATAAACTTATCGAAGATTTTATAATCTCTACTTAACATATATACTCGGAATAATTGCCACTTGAGAATTGCAATAAGCGTTAAAAGTTTCCACAAATATTTTGACTTAAGATGTAAAGTTGAAATTGCCAGAGGCCGCGTCCTTCGAATCGCCCGCAATTCAACTCTTAACCCAATATCGCCATAAGCTGCTTGCCTTGGTCCTGGCAAAAAAGCAACTAAAACCAGCGAGCAAAAAAAGAGGGAAATCGCAGAGAGCAGCTTAAATGACAGACAGCTCCCAGATTCCCCAGCGCAGGGCAGAGCGGCGGCCACTCCAAGAGAAATGTCCAAAAAATGTCAATTTATTATGGCGAAATCAGCGGAGGACACACGCAGCGAACACGCGTGACCAGGGGGCAGCTTATGGCCGCCCAGCTCCTCCCAGAGGAGCTTCCCCCACTACCCCACTGCCCCCACCAAGAGTGTCATGTGTATAAATACTTTTTAATCTGAATTATTACGGTCTGCAAGTTTCTCCCTTGCTTGATTATAATTTATTCACATAAATTTCCATGATGCATGGCATTTAAGTGGCTCTGACAGGACCAAGAGCATTCGAACTCCTCCCTTAGACATTTTAGGCTCGTCCTCGAGAGCCCGCTTAAGCCCCTTTATACAAACAAAAAATATATATGAAAAGGACGCAACCTCGAAAAGTCCGATCTGAAAATGGGATCAAGGGGATTGCTCGATTCGATTGCTTAATTACTTAAACAATCAATGAAAGGGCAGCCACCACTCGTGGCCATAGAACATTTGCCACTGCTGCTGCCATATAAATAAAAACAATAATGGCACAACAGTCGGGTCTAGATTTTTGTGGATTAAATCGGGTTACTAGACCTCGGGTTAGCAAAAATCCTCATATAACAAATATAGGTCTAAAAAAATCAGCCTAATTTTTTATATTTCTACTTATAGATAGAAGAGGTTATCGACAAATTTTTTAGGAAGCCCGATATAGTGTAGTTCGTGTAAAGTATTCTATTTTCAAGCTCTATCTCTGCTTCATTAAATAAAATTTTAAATGAGATTAATTTTGTATATTCTTGATGTATTTTGGATTAATTTGCAATATTTTTCTAGTATAAATTACTGCCTTAAAATCTTAAATAAAAAGAGTGTCAAATGTCAATTGTGTTAAGTTCCCAGTGTCATTATTCCGACCGCAACTGTGTGCGCCGTATTTGTGGGCGTGACACACTTCCGCTCCACTTTAAGGGACCGCGGTGGCGGTAAGCCGCGTATATCCACCGCCATTTATTCGTTTTAATTATAAATAAAAGTATTGGAGTACACATTTTTCGGATATGTGCTGGACAAACTGCGTTGCGTAACCGAGCAATTAACCGCAAACTGCCGAAGCCAACTTGTAACTCTAGCAGCTGTTCGATTTCCGTCTGGGGAATGCAAAAAACATGTTGGCTTTACTGCGATGTGTGTTCTGTGTTTGGCCAACATCGTCATCGCCATCGCGCTGACCCGGGCTTATTGTAAACAGAATGTGATACCACGCAGCCAAGCACAGGAACTTCTAGCCAGCCCCATACACGAGACCCCCAGTAACTCCCACTGTCACCCTCAACCCCAAGTCAGACCATAGTTCCTGCTCTATCTCCACGCGAGCGTTGCACATTTGCACTTTGTCATTCTGTGTTAACTTTGCGCAAACGTTGGCACCGCAAACTGTCAAAATGCGCAATTAGCCGGGTTAAATGGCTCACCTCAGTGATGAATCATCTGCATATACAGTCCATTTTGGTTACAGCCTTTCTCATATGCACATTTTGGATGGCCATGAATTCATAATTTTCTTAAATGCAAATTCAATTTGAAATAAATACAAATAATGCTGTCAGAACAAACATTTCAGTGGCAAATTTAATATGTTTTGTATTATATAAATTTTAACTGAGAAGTTAATATACAGGTTGAAGGTGTGCAATGGTTTTTATGTATGAAGTTGATTATGTCACTCCTAAATATTTCTCACTATAAAATATTTAAATGATATATAGATATTACTTTTAATTTTCAATTCTAACCAGAAAGATCTTTATAGTTAAATGAATACTATATTCTGATTAATATTTAGCATGTCTTTGTCTATAGCCTATTTCTCCTGTATATGGCAGCACTCTTTCTTCAATTTAAATTGAAATTAAACAAAGACTGATATGCAATCAAAAGAAAATCGCCAGGAGGCGGAAACAGCTTTTATTCAATTACACTTGGCTGGCATTAATTAAACTTGTGCGTTCGATTATTGGAAATTCCCGGGCCCGGTATCCCAACAGGTCGTCGTCGTCGTCGTCGTAATCGCAGTCGTGTGACAACTATGCCGTCGCGTGTTCCACTTTTCCGAGCAATAAGCTGACTTAAGCCTAAACGGCTTAGCGTCCCTCTGAGTGGTTTGCCATTTGCCATTTGCCGAGTGTTTGTGTCTCTATCAGCACTCACCTGTTAATTGAAATGCGAATGAACTGCATCGGCACTCGACTCCATATCCGGACTCCATTCCACTCCAGATCACCTGCATGCCGGAGGTCCTTTGGACGCACTTACCCCCGTCGAGTTATTTAATTAGGCATGGCCGCATTCAGATTGCTCTGTGTCTCTATTACCAATTTCCAATTGCAGTCTGTGCCAGGAAACTGGGTCAAGTGGCCTTCTCCAATTACCACATCGGCCTGACCATAAATTTTTTGGTCTATGCCATGACACTTTAATAACTTTTAATGCGGCAGATTATGGCCCATTGTTACGGCCAGTGGGAGACTAAGCCCATTAATTATGGAATTCATTTTGCACAGATTTGATTGAGTGAGCAGAGAAGCTGATGTAATTTCAGGATGACCAGTTGTCCAGGGGTTATCCTTAATTGGAATCTATGGCATGATTCTCAACAAGGCTACCTTTGGTTTCATAAACATATTTTTTGGCATAAACCGAATGTGTTTTGAAAAAAAAAATATTTAAAAATAAGTTATGTTATCTTTATATAAGAAAAGCATACAACTTTTGATGGAGATATCCAGGATTTTTACTTGCCGAACAATGTAGTAATTGACAATTTGTCGAGTTGTCCACATTCATAATTTGTAAGCTGTTTTCAACACAACAATGCCCCCATTTAGCCTTCCTCGTTGGCCCGCCCGCAATCTTTACTATATATATGAGAATATATACGGTATGCACGTTAAAAGCAGAGACCATTTCAATGGGTTTAATCAACTTTATTTTTGCTGTTGTCTTTTCTGTCACTGGAAAGTTCGTGACTCCCAACAATGGCAAACACCGACGCCCAAAAAATCGATAAAAAGTTGTTGGTAATTTTTGATATTGCTGTTGCTGTTGCTGGTGTTGTGGCTAAAGTTTTTATTGTTATTTTGTTTACTGAGGTTACCCATTCGACTGTGACCAAAACTTGCCCGTTTAATGGAAAATTAAAATATTTTCCCTTAACAAAGTTCCCTAAAAGTCTGACTTGAAGTCAGAGAGACGAGCTTAGAGCCTAAATGGTATAGGCAAGTCTTAACTTAATAATGTTGTAAGTCTTCGAAGAAGAACTGAGTAATTTCAATTGTTTCTTTAAATTGATAAAGTCTTATTTTATTACAATATGGCTAAAGTACTTGCATTTGCCCGGATATATACTCTTACCCTTTAAGTAATATGTATAATGAGTTGCAATTACCCTTAACAACCCATTAAACTATAATTTAATTATTTCCCCTGAAACTCTTGGTATAAAACCACAATATTCCCCTTGACTCCTGTCAAGTGACCAATACCTCCGAAAATTGTAATTACTCATCCTGGGAAATAGTTTCTCACGCAACAAATTGAATGGAATTTTCAATTATCTCGGCTGGGCTTAAAAAGTGTCTGATATAATTGGATTGCCGCTTGATTTGGGTAAATTTCAAACTAGGCATTAATGCTGATCCGACGCAAAACGTGTCCGCAATGTTTGTCTGTTCGGCGACCAGCATTAAGTATCCGACATGTGGTCCAGACCGCAACAACAGCGCCCGCCCGAAAGTATGCAAACAATGTTGCCACACCGTGTCAACTAATTTGGAGCGAAGCAGAAACTGGCAGCAAATTATTAAATTGACTGAACTGGCAAAAACACAATAGAGGAAAATAATAAAAAGGGATGCAAAGCCAAGATACACAGATAGGGAATTTGAAAAGTTGCTCCGCCAGTGAAATATGAAAAAGTTGAGAGCGAAAATGAAATGCACAAGCGGAGAACTATATAAAAAATGGGAAATGTAGAGAGGCCAGCGGGGTGGGTTGTGTTTGGGGTTAGTTTTTGGCCTGGACTGTCAGTTGGCGCCGTTTCCGGCCGCCAGACGATGGAGGATTAACTTTGCCCAAGCTGCAGCGCGGTTTGTGCTAATTTATGCCCCGGAAGGCATGAAGGATATCAGCGGGAAGGACTCGGAGCAGCACTGGTTCAGCTGATCTATGGTCAGCTATTTCTGAGCACTTTTTTCTAGCCTTTTCCCTTATTTCGCCCTTTTCACTTAATAATCAGACCGAAAAGTTTGCATTGTGTTAAAGTTTTTTTGACATTTTCGGTGCACAACCCCGTGGCACAGAAAAAGGGAATGGAGTCGTACAATCGCTTGAAATAGATTGAGGTCAATAATTGTCCTGGCACATGTGAGAGGAAGAGAGAGGCCGCTAACGAAAACACGTATGGCATAAAGGCCACACACATAACGGCACCAATTTGTATATGAGACCCATTTACATGGCCCATTCCTAGGCCTTGCTAGTCTCCTGCGCCTATTACTTTCCGTATCTGCCGTATCTGCCGTCTTGGGGTTTATTTTTGTGCTTTATGGCCAAAGTCACGTAAAAATCGAATAAATGTATAATGAAGACCCTGGGAGCGTAGGTGGAAGAACCAAAAGCCACTGAGTGCCCGCTTTCTATGGGTTTGTCTGTTTGGGTTTAGTGCGGTTTCCCCATCCTTTTCTGGCTTCACAGGGAAAGGATGCGGATGCGGACTCGTGTCAAAGTTTTTCACTGGCTTTTCCATATGGTTCTTGGGAATAAGCTATGCGGCCAATCAACTTTGAATTGACTGCGGTTTTGTTCGTCATTAAACTTCGCTTAGAAGTCTTTGCGAGAGCAAACAAAAACTGAACAAATTTCCTTAAGCGGCTTAAACAAAGGTATTCCTTTAAGCCGCTTATGCCGTTCAAACTAACTTCCTACTCAAACATGCTCAACATGCATGCGAACATAACTAATCAGACCCAAATCACTTTGGCTCAATGGAGCTCTATTTATACGCCAGTTTTATTCGGGGCAACTGAGGAAATTGAATTCATGCGGCTCGAATTCAGTTCGGCAGTGGGGCAATGCCCGCTCGAGCCTTTGCATGTTGAAATAAATGTCAAAATACAGCCGAGCTTGTAGGAAGAACTAGGAACTTGAAAAATACATTTTCTTTTGGCCGAAATGAAAATTGCATTTCGCCCTGACTTGGCCACAAACTGACAACCGCAACAGCAACAGCAACACCAGCGGCATTGGCAACAACTATAATGGCAAAACTAAACCCCGAACTAACAACGACAGCAAGCCCGGGGAAGACAGCCAAAAGACAGCCTTTGACATGCAACAATAAAAATTCGTTTGGCCCATTGACTAACTGACTGACATTCGGTTTTGGGCTCTGTGGCCTAAGCCACTTTTTGCCAAGGCTAAAAGTAGAGAGTTCAAGGGACTCGCATATTTAAAACATTCTTGGAAGTATATAAATATAGAGAGATTTTAATTAGTCGGGAATTTAGTATGGTTAAATGTATAAATACTTAAAGATCAAGGTCGCGCTCTGCAGTGTTAAAAATTCAAGTTTGCACAAAAAAAATGTATACTTTATTAGTATTACTTTAAATTACATAAATACTTTAAAAAGCTTAAATTTAATTTTTAATTTTTAACTTACAAGAACTGTTCTTATTATTAAGTTAAAGAAATATAGCCAAAGTGTTTATTTATCTCAACTAGAAGCCCAAGCAAACTGGCAATCAAATCAACAATATAAATATTATCTTCATAAATATTGTTAAGCGCAATATATAATCAACTCCCTAGTAATTTTTCCACAAATCGATCCACCTTAATATTAGCAGACAAGTGACCCAGCCTTCGACACTTGTCACTATAATTCCGAATGACACCGCCAGTCGGGTAATGTTATAGAATTTCAGTAAGTCGAAGCTTATGGTGGAAATTACCTGGAAAATTAAAGTTTTTCATTGGCAGTCGTAAATCGGTTTCAGAAACCGTGTTATTTGGCCACTGACATTTATAGTTAGTTGTGCACGCAGGTGGGCGTGGTCGTTCGAGCCAAAAACAATCCGATATTGCCACATCAATCAAAAGGTATATAGTATATAGTATAAGCCGGGAAGCGGAGAAGCCAGTGTTGATGTGGCCAAGTCACTGCACACGACCGTCAAGTGGGTGACGATAGATTTTTATTTTAGATTGCAAGTGCGCCAAGCGGATTGCTTTCGCTTTTGTCGAGGTTAATTAGTTTTTTGTATGACAAGGGCGGAAATGGTTTGCAGTTTACTGGAGTTTTTTATAAAAAGCATGTCCTAATTCGCTGGTGAGAAAATCTATTTTAAATCTATGACAACGGAAATATTAATATTCTAATCAGATATATTATTAGCATTTTAATGACACAAATAGATCTATAACTATTAGTACTTATTTAAATAGCTAAGGCTGTCATATTTAAACCGAGCTCCATAAATGGACAAGGATCTGAAAAAGTGTATTTATAAAGCAACTTGATACCCGTTTTGTTTTGAAATGGGATAAAGCCTCACTAAATGCTTGCTCTTGACTTTTTCCTTTGCAGTTGTCGTAACATGGGCTGCGCCTTTGAAGCGGCCAAAGAGCAGCCCCACAAACCGAAAATCAAGCAACTGAGGCGAAATCAATGTCGTGGAAAAGCAGCAGGAGCAGGAGCCGGAGCAGGAGCAGGAGCAGGAGCAGCGGCGTGGGCGAGAGGCAGGGCCGAAGGCAAACCAGCTGAGGACATCAAAATCAAGGATAACTATCAACAAAATCATAAAACGCAAGCCGAAACAGAAACACAAACAGAAACAGCGCCCAAACATCTAAAAGCGACGGCTCAAGTGCTTTTAACGATACGGCAGCCACATCAGGAGAACAACAAGGACCTTAGTGCTGGCGGTTGTGGTATTCAAGTGGCTGAAACGCACAAGGACAAAGGCGAGGACCAGGCCGAGGACGAGGGCGAGAACGACGTGGCGACACACGGAGGAGCTAGAATCGAAATCGATATTGCGGACGAGCAGGAGGATGATGATGAACAGCAGCGCCGCCAGCTTCAGCACCAGCACCATGTTCTCCTCCATCGGCGGAGGCGTCCATCGGCCCAGATCTCTGCGGTTCCAAGATCAGCCGCCGCCTTCGCTGGCATTTCTGCGCTCTCCCTGCATTTCCAAGCCCTCGCCGCCCTAGCAAGAATGCTGCATAAGCAGGACTTCCGGCGGGATCTCCGCGAGGATCTAGCCTACCGTCCCTGGCAGGCGCAGGCAGAGGATGATCAGGAGCAGAATGAGGAGGATTCCTACCCAGAGAACCGCCTGCCCGCCAGCATGTCAGCGGCCATCATTGCAAACGTGAGCGCCACGGCGGCGGCCACCTCGACGGCCGCCTTCCAGTACCTCGGCCAGCACTACAAACACTACAGCCAGTCGTTCAGCTTCTATGCCGCCTCCAGCGTCATCCTGATGCTCTGCTATCTGACCACCACGTCCACGGCCGCCGCCACGCAGTCGGAGACGGGTGCCCTCGACAAGCATCCCATGTGAGTGCAGTCGCGATGGGAGTGCAGCAGCCCAGATGTGCATTAATTTTGTTGGCAAATTCACCTTGATTTTTTAGCAGTGATTATTTGGAAGAATTATAAAGTCCCTAAGTTTAGGGGTATAGAATAACAGTCTAAAGGTTATAAGATATATAAGATTTACAAGATATAGAAACACATTTGGCTATTAACTGCCATAAGCTTCAGTTTATTGAAGTATTATATGCCGACTTAATAAACTAGAGATATTCAAGGGTGACACAGAAATCGCTATAAATTCAACATAAATTAAAAAGGTGTCTAGAAGTATGCTATAAAATCTTAACCATGATCTATTTAAATTTCAAGTCTTTTTCCTAAGTCGTAGCATACCCCATTTAAAGCGTTTTCAAGCTCACAGTGTATCCCCAATAAAAGTAGATTTATAAACATTTATAAAGTAAATTTAATTTTAATTAATATTGAATCCCACAATAAAGGCGACATAAAATCAAGGTGAATTTGCGACATAGAAGTACCCAACAGCATTCCGGAACACACTCATTTGATTTTTTTGCCCCTCATCACTCGCCACACACACAGCCTCCGTATCTTCCTAACTATCTTTCTGTCTCTCCATGTACCCATAAATCTGAATCGCCTGGCAATCCTTTCCACAACACGTTCAAAAATGTTTCTATTTATTTTTTCCTTTTTGAAATTCTTTCAGTCATGGCATCGATTGGTCGAAGTAAGTTAATGCACACCTCCTACCCTCTCTTCTTTCTCTAAAAACAAGAAATACGAAATCAGAGACTATATGGAAAAAGAGCAAAAGTAGACTTTTTTAGTTTCAATATGCACAGATTTTTTGGGTTTATTTGATTTTCCTTTAAGGGCATCGATATTTTCCAGCTTCGTTCTGCTGAAGTTATGCATGTGATTTGAAAACAACTTTATCTTAAATTTACTCTTAAAATTTGTATAGTTTTATGCTTAATATAACAAGTCATTAATTCAGTTCTGATGTTCTTAAAACGAAGTTTATTTTACAAATAAATTCCATGCAAATAAGTGTGACCTCAAAAGGGAATTTATTTATTTTGCTGCCTACTTTTTAGTTATACGAAATGATCTATTAATTGGTTTCTTGTTCGACTTATCTATTATCCATAAACTAACAATCTTCCCATCTATTTGTAACAGCACACAAAACTGTTGTACATAAAAGAGTCCCTGGGAAAGTAACAAACTATTTTATATTTTGACAATTACTTACACTAATTAACATGAATTGTAATGTCTGGAGTGCTTATTTTGAAACTAACTATTGTATTTCCTCGCAGATTCGATGAGTCCAGCTCGGATAAGGAGATATTAGATTTGCTGCTCGAGAAGAAGCGCTACGACAAACGATTACTGCCGCCAGTAAATGGTAAGAGTTCCAGAACTTTTCCCTTTGTCTCGGTGTAATTTCCAATTTTCCTAAGTGGGCGCGGGAGTACAATGATTCCAGCTCATACTTAGTGCTCGTGGGGGTGTGGGTTGGACAGGGACCGGGGGATCGGGACACTTTCAGTTCTTCAGTTCTCAGCTCTCGCCAAATGACAACAATTGAAACAGCATGGTCACGACGTATGGACACTAAAAAATCAATTAAAGTTAATGGCCCCACTGCCCTGGATGCGATGCACAAAGATGTGGCCACAACGAGGGCCTTGACTCGGGAACCAGGACTATCTTGGGCAGGCCATCTATGCAATGCAATTACATTACTTTCGATATGTTTATGCTCTGGGAAATCATTACGCCAGATTCGTTGGGATGCTGTAAAATTTTATACTTTGTTATTGAGGCCAAGCCAAGAAAACTATAAGAGGACAATGTGTAAATGGGATAATATTGAGATATGTATTAATTGAACGAACGAAGAAAGTAATGGGAGCGCTAAATAGACATTAACTGGGAACTTTTTTTAAGGAATCCAAAACTTTAATAAACATATATAAGTGCAAAAGAAATTAAAAAAAAAAAGAAATTAATTAAAAAGGGGTCTAAAACTAGGTGGAATCACAATATACATAGATAGACCTAAGAGTATCTGGCTACACCTTGGAATAAAAGATCTTAACTTCTTCTATCCTTTTTGCACAAATATTATTTTATTGTAAAGAATTTTAATGTAATTAGAACACCCTTATAAAGTGCAATGCATCCATTAAAAAAAGTTCCCACATATTTATCAGCTGGTAGCTAGATATTTGTTAACAATAAAAAAAAAACATTTCTCAGAATCTTATTCTCAAAATTTTACAGATGAGGACTTTTGCTGTGGTTTGCAATCGCCCGACATGGCAACTAATCAAAATGCACGGAGACCACATAATCGCGGTTGGTGTCATTAAGGGTTCCATTTTATAGATGCACCTTTTAATTAGATTTTATTTTTCACTATTGTCGAAAAGCAAACTATAATTTAGATTCCTTATTTTTGTATGTGTACAATCTGTTACTATTTCAACAGGACTCTGACTAACTTGATTTGTTTTCTTGGCCACCTTATTTTTCTTTCTTCTGTCACTGTCATTTACATAAAGTATATATTTTTAGTCCTAATTGGCCATTATTGGGATATTTTTGTAGCTAGATTTTTGGTTCTTCTGGCACCTTGCTCTGAACTGAATTCGATTTGAATGAAATACATTTTAAGCAGACAGTAATTGGGTATTTCTGGTGTGCATTTAAATTCCATTTATTAGGCACTCTGACGGTGAACGTGAACGTGCTGCTGCTGAGCTTAGCATCGCCCGATGAAAGCAGTTTGGTAAGTGCGAAATAAATATATATTTCATGCTGCATTCTATAAATTCTCGATACGCCCACTTGCAGAAATACGAGGTGGAGTTCCTGTTGAACCAGCAGTGGAACGACCCGCGACTGCAGTATGGCAATAAGTCTCACTACGACTTCTTGAACGCCCTGCATCATCATGATAGCATCTGGACGCCGGATACGTATTTCATTATGCATGGCGATTTCAAGGATCCCATCATACCAATGCATT
Organism: Drosophila pectinifera; assembly: GCA_008042775.1. Taxonomy (NCBI): domain Eukaryota; kingdom Metazoa; phylum Arthropoda; class Insecta; order Diptera; family Drosophilidae; genus Drosophila; species Drosophila pectinifera. The sequence continues at coordinate 119,392 of VNKC01003064.1, forward strand.
TCGCTTTAAGAATATTTCGGAACGGGACCATTACGTACGCAATGAGGTATGTGTCCTATCTGCCCCGTCCTTTGGCTTCTGTTGCCCCGATTTGAATATGAATGATTTTTTTATACGAAAGCCCGAGACGAGGCCGGGCTAAGCGGCTTTAATGGCGCCAGAAAATGCAAATTTCTCGCTCAAAGTTCATATTCATTAGGGAGAGCAAGATGACAGGCGAAGCGGCAATATTTTTTATTCTCCCAGCACTTTTTGCTCAATTTTCCCCGCGTTTTCCCTTCCACGGAGGCTAGTGGAAAAGTAAAAAAGTAAAAAAGACCAGGGAAAGGGCCCACGAAATATGTAAGCTAGCCGGCAAACATACGAGGCAGTAATGAAAAATAGCACAAGAAGCGGAGGAATATGAGAAAACTGAGTAAAAAAGAAGGTATATAAATATTTGGCCAGGTACAAGGTACATATCGTAAATATAGGCCAACTCCCGGCCAGGTGAAAAATTCAGGCTCGTACACTGTTTGCCGAGAGAAAGGAAAGCGGAGAAGAACTTTTCACAATATGGCCGGCATTTGTTAGAGGCTCATGTTTGTCTTCCTTCCCCCTTTCCGCACACAGCTCACAACTCACAACTTGTCTACATTTTTAATTCAACAGAACTTTTCCAATTGACTGCATAGCGCAAAAGTGTCGTCCAGCAATTAAAATAAGTTGCAGTTGCCATTTACTTTCCCGGCTTTTCCCGTCCTGCATTTCCCTTCTGCTGTTTGCATAGACAACAAGGAGGAATGTCCGAGAGCGGAAAAGTTGCTGGAAAAGCGACAGCGAAGCGGACTGCAAAATTATCATGAATTGATGCTGCTGAACAAAGCGAGATATTAAGTACCAGAGACATGCATTAAATTGCTTGAGGACGAAAACCAAGGAGTTATAAGGTCAAGCCATGGTTCCGATAGATGCACATCAAAACGGCAATCACAAAAGTTTCCGAAAAATTTAAATTGGCATGGAATAAGAGCCTTATTAAATATAAAATATTTTCCAGGTTGTAATATTGCGGGTACTTAGAGGCTTAGCTTATAAAAGCTGCGAACAAATCCAAATCAAAGGATTTCTTTTTGAGTTTCTGTTAGGAAAGTTTTTATTAGAAATTTTAAGAATAATTTTAAATTACAATCTTTAAGGCTTAACCAGCGACAGTTTCTTCCTTATTCCTAATTGATATATTTAAGGAAATCTTAATTCATAATTTGTTCTCGCATTTGTTATTCCATCTCTTTTTAGACGTCACCTGATTTTATCCTGCCAGGGAAGTCTGCATATATTTCCATTCGATGATCCAAAGTGTTCCTTCTCCATGGAGAGCAGTAAGTTCAAAAGTTTTCCTTAAACCCCAAATAGCAAATGGGAATGGAAATAATTTTACAATAAGCTAAAAATCAAGTAAAAGAGAGAGCTTAAAAAAGGTTTCATTGACATTCTAATTATAAGAAACAATATGGTGTAATTGATAAATGTGTTAAAGAACGTGGACTAAATTGGTATAACCGTTAAAATCTTAATTATTTAATAATAAAATATTAAATAACATTTTTTTGTCGATTTTTCAGAATTTTATAAGGGGTTACATTATTTTTATATTTCTTAAGTCGGGATGCCTATTATTGAACCATATAAAAACTAACAGAGAAAGGCTTTCCGATCTGATATTAAGGCTGTTTTGACAAAGTTATGGATATTATGCATTTTAATTTGTAAAAAAAATAGTATATAAAAAAAATGCTGATTTAAGGACCAAAATATCCGCATACTTGAGGTCTTCTGGAGAGCATATTTTGGCCAATAATGGAATGACAGCCAAATGCCATATACATTCCGATCCGCCGTTTTTAAGGCTGTTTTGGCCAATATATGGTTATTCTTAACTTAGCTTTGTCCAAAAATTAGGACATAAAAATGACGATTTAAGGACCCAAAAATCCGCATACTTGCGGTCTTCTGGAGAGCATATTTTGGCCAATAATGGAATGACAGCCAAATGCCATATACATTCCGATCCGCTGTTTTTAAGGCTGTTTGGCCAATATATGGTTATTCTTAACTTAGCTTTGTTCAGAAATTAGGACATAAAAATGACGATTTAAGGACCCAAAAATCCGCATACTTGAGGTCTTCTGGAGAGCATAACTTGGCCAAAAATGGAATGACAGCAAAATGCCATATATATTCCGAATCGCCGTTAAAATCTTAATTCTCTGAATTATTTAATAA